>MU183393.1:884-19798 GCA_016904865.1 Pissodes strobi | reverse complement strand
ACTCCCCGTAATCAAACTGCTCTCACCAGTTTGACATCCCTGCCAGCGTACAATAATTTATCAAAAATCCGTTTTTGCTCAGAATGAAAGCAAACAAAATATTTTGCTTTGGCTATATCGTTGTTAATGTGAGATTATAAGAAAGAGACATCCATTTTGTTCAATTTTAAAGTATAACGCTGATAACTTTCGATGAAATTCAAAAATAATACACAACTTGATAGTAGTTTACAAAAAATGCAACATTGTTCTGCACTTTATATTTGAATTAAGCCACGATTTATTTTGAAATTATAATCACTAATGAGCTTTGATTAAGAGCAATTTTGTAGTTACAGGGAGAGCTTTGGTATAACGAGCTTTTACTAACAAATACGTTAAGCTCACATGCACAAGATCGTGAGAAATGAATTAAATGTATTTGTCCTATTAGCGCACTAGCGATAATACTACAAGCAATTTGCAGTGCCAATTTATACAAAATACTTTAAATTATCGATAACAGCTACTCGTCCATGCACTATCAAAATTGCACAAAACTGAGTGATTAACAAACACTGCTAAATTGAAAAAATCACTTGCCATTAAATAATAAATTCAATTCAGCGACCGCAAATATATATTTTATTTATAAACCTGCATTTTTTTATTATTTGATGATATTGAAAATGTCTATGTACTAATTACATAGATATCATGGGAGGGGGTTTAATATTTTCTTGGTATTATAACAATAAGTAAAGTAACTTTAATAGGGTGGTACAAAAATATTTAGATTTGAGTTAAGTGACGTTTTTGAGCTTGACTAAAAATGGAGGTGATTATTTATTTACCCATTGAAAAGAAGCTGTAATATCATGGCTACTGACCTTACACTTGTCAATCAGGACCTGGTTAACGTTGTCGGAATGGGGTCTTATCGGCAACCGACCAGGAGGTTTATGTCGAAGGATTGGAGGGCTGTCGAATGGGGGTCCGTCGGTGTCGTGCGATTCGCTGCTTTCGCCGGTGCCCACGTAACAACCAGGTATCTGAAACATAAGGAACATGAGCTTCCATCAGCCTGTTTTTTTTTGGAGAGAACGATTGGTCATAATTAAAGAGCGGAGAAAATGCAAAATGCATTTTTTTGCATTTTTGTACAAAACACTCATTTTTTCCAATAATAGAGCATTTATTGCATTTTATGGCCAAATAAGGACCCTGTCCGTCCCTTTTCGATTGCTTGTTTATTGCACGGCACGTGTATATTAGTTTATTTTATTACATTACAATGGGGGCGACTGAGGTACTTTACTACTTCATAGAATTACCCAGGATAGACCCACACTATAGGGTATTCCCAGTAAAAGCAATTAATATTGCAAACAGAATCCGATAGTTCAAAGAGGTGGCAATTTTTAATATATTTGATATCGTCTACTTGAAACGTTCTTGTGTGCCTCGTTTTGTAAAGTGAATTGTGTCTGTGTCTGTCTGTCCAGTGTTTGTTAAAATGCCGAAAACTAACTTCCATATGTCGTGGATAAAGAGCTATCGGGAGTTCACTTGGGATGGCATCAATTTGTTTTGTACAGCTTGTTCGAAAATTGTGAGTATAAACCATATTTTCACATTTATTTTTTTTTCAGTCTATAGTAAATAAAGAAAGATATATGTTTTTTGGTATAATAGGAAATTTTGGCATTTATAAATTAGGTATTCAAGCACATTATTGGTAGTTAATGTTAACAAGTTTAAAGTATTTATAAAAATTTTCTACTCAATTATTTTATAGTAAAAAAAGAAAGATATATTATGTTTTTTGGTATAAGGAGATTGCTGCTTTTATAAATTACGTATTCAAGCAAATTATTGGTAGCTAATGTTAACAATTTTAATGTATTTACAAAAGTTTTTTACTCAAATATTTTATTTGGTAGAAGTAGGAAAGATTTTTTAAAATTCGATTTTTTAACGAAAGTAAACCCAAATTAATTATTGCTTTTTTGGATTTTACAGATTCATGCAGATAAAAAATTTATTGTGGATCAGCATGTCAAATCAGCAAAACACCAGCTCAACGTGCGAAAATTGCAACGAGGGGAACCCCCCCAGCAAACAATACAACATTGTCTTGAAGAAAAACCAAAAAACAGCGAACAAGCCCAGTTCAATTAGAACTTATGTAAAGCATTCATTGGAGCCAATATATCACTTAAAAAACTGAGCAACCCCAATTTACGTTAATTTTTGACAAAATATTCTAAATTTAACATACCGGACGAGTCAACTGTACGTAAAGGTAGTGTTGATGTCATTTACAAACAAACTGTAAATGACATTAAAAAAAAGTGGGTGAAAATTATTTTTATCTTGTGGTTGATGAAACAACTGACTCATGTTGGAGATATATTGCACACGCATTGATTGGAGTCTTAGGGGAAACCAATGATTATGGTAGATCCTATTTAATTGCATCCAAACAATTGGAAAAACAACAATTTAAGTGTAGGGGAGATCAGCCCTTGTCGGCCTCCCGTCTATGATGACCCCCTTCGCATATTTCTAACTTGTACATGTAGCATCGCTGTTTAAACATTGTAGAATCTTCCATGCATCGTTTCTATGCACGTGTGTGAAATTTTAGGCCGTTAAAAAAAAATTAAAAAGAAATATAACGAAAAAACAAATCAGGTAAGTTCCAAATATTTTCATAGTTGTAATGTGACCTAAATTTTTGAACAGCATTTCATTATAATTTTGTTAAATACAATTGGCATTAGTTAGGATATGTTTATATACTCTTCCAGTAACGGACGAAGGCATTGAGCGTTGTTGCCGCGTTGATTTTATTTTGTGATTTTGGAAAATGTATCGCATTTAGTGTATGTTGGACCACTGAGGGTCCAACATACATCAGTTAATGGGGACCATCATGGAGACCATCATACCCGGATCATAATTTAATTGTTATATTTAATTCCAGTTATTGGCAAAATGGGGAAAAAAGAGCAAAGACAAGTGTGGGAAAAGGAGAATATGGAAGCAGCGATAAGATAAGAGCTATAAAGTCAAACGAAATGGGTTGGAAACTGGCTGCGAAAACGTTTAGAGTCCCAAGAAGTACTTTAAAAAGAAGAGTTTTAGATCGTAACAAAGATATTAAAAATGGAGAAAAAGGATTTTTTGGTGGTCGTGTTCCTGTTTTTACACCAGAAATTGAAATGGAGTTGGTTAACCACATAAAAATAATGGCCGATAGGTATTTTGGGTTAACGTTGACCGATGTGCGAAAACTTGGGCTTCAACTAGCTGAAAAATTAAAAATAAAGCATCCTTTTAACAAGGAAACCCAAATGGCTGGTTGGGATTGGACACATGCACTTATAAAACGGCATGAAAATCTTATTTCTTTGCGAATACCTGAGGCAACCTCACTCGCCCGCGCATCAGGGGTTTAATAAACCTGTAGTTGAAAAGTTTTTTGAACAGCTAAACTTAATAATTTTGGAAAATAACTTCAAACCGGATCAAATATACAACATGGACGAGTCAGGTTTTTCCACAGTCCAATCAAGAACTGAAAAAATCTTGGCGGTACGAGGAAGAAAGCAAGTCTGACACACTGACAAGTGTACCGACTGCAATGGGAAATTTCGTACCTCCTGCGTTGATTATCCCAAGGAAGAACATGAAAAATGAACTCATGGACAAGGCTCCAATTGGCTCAGTTGGATATGCCAATGAAACCGGTTACATGACTGGAGAGTTATGCCTTAAATGGCTCCAACATTTTAAGCAATTTGCAAATCCTTCTCCGGAACGAAAAATTCTACTTTTATTAGATGGTCACTCGAGCCATAAAAATTTGCAGGTCCTAGAGTATGCCCAGTCCAACAATATAATTTTATTCTGCTTTCCGGCCCATTGTACTCATCGCCTACAGCCTTTGGACGTATCGTTTTATGGGCCACTTACGACCTATTACAATCACTCGATAAGGACTTGGCTTAGGGCACACCCTGGACGTGCTTTGAGTCACTATCAAGTGGGCGAGTTATTTAACGAAGCCTTTTTAAAGGCTGCAACACGAGGGAATGCAATTAGTGATTTTCAGAAGACTGGTATAGTTCCATTGAATGAAAACGTATTTCCTGACTGGATGTTTAGTCCTGCAGATGCCACAGATGTCCCTCCTGAAGAAAGTACTTCCGCTGCTCCTGTTGAAACTCCCGGGGAACAATTCCCGGATGTTCTTGAGCCAGAAGAAATTGCTATTCCGTCTACATAAAAACCATCCTGCAGCGGGTCAGGAAAAATGGTTAAAATAATCCAAAAGTTATCACCTTTATCGACGGTGGAAAAATCTAAAAGGCACAGAGTTCAAAGAAAAAAGGGAAAATGCGGTGTTATAAATTCTACCTCAGAAGTAGAGGAGATAAAAAAAATCGAAAGGCAAAAAAGGGAAGTAGAAGAACGGAGGGCAGCCAAAAGAGCAAAAAAGAATTTGACAAACTTGGAAACGGAAGAATTTCAGGAACCCGAAGAATTTCAGAAAAGCGATGAAGACGAAGATCCTGCCTGTATCTATTTACTGTAATGAATTATATTCAGAATCCAGAAGAAGTGACTTTTGGATTCGCTGTCAAAGCTGTAAAAGCTGGTGCCATATCGACTGTGCAGGAGTCGACAGAAAAGCGAAACGTTTTCTTTACGATTTGTGCCAGTAGAACCTTCAATGTTTTTTGTTAAATATTTTTGTTACTTACATTGATCTTTAAAAATAAGTTTCGTTTTACGTTTTTTGAATATTTTTATGGTTTTATTTTGATTAAAGTGTCAAGAACTAAAGAAGTCTTTGTTTTTAAAATGGCAGATATCAGAAACTTAATTTCGAACTGAAGGGTCCAACCTATACTGATGTTGGGTGTATGTTGGTCCCCTTGCATCATAAAAAAGAAAGTCAGTTTAGTGAAAAGTGTGTTATAATTTTAGTGTCAAATCATAATCTGTAAGTGGTCTGTATTAAAATGTTATTAGTAATTCACTTTTGACTTATAAAAACACAACCATAAGCCAACTATATTAAAATTTGAAAAAGGGGCCAACAAAGCCTGGTCTCCCCTAACCAGATTTGTTCAAGAAACATTAACCAACTTTTTCTTGTCCAACAGTGTTTCGTCAGAAAAATTCATACTCCTTTTATCGGATGGTGCATCCTACATGGTTAACGCAGCACAAAATTTTTAAATATTTTCTTCTAACCTATTTCATGTTACTTGTTTGGCTCATGGTATCAATAGAGTGGCAGAATGTATAAGAGACCAGTTTCCATTGGTAAATGATTTAATTAATCAAGTAAAAAAAGTATTTGTAAAAGCACCTCCGCGTGTTCAATTTTATAAGGAAAATTGTCCAAATACTCAATTACCACCACAACCAGTAATAACTCGCTGGGGAACTTGGTTAGCCGCTGCTATATTTTATGCCGAGAACTTTGAATTAGTTAAAAAAGTTATCGAAGATCTAAACGACCCGTCTTCTGCCGCTCTAATAAATGCAAAAACTATTTTTTTCCAGTGAAAATAAAATTTAATATTTATAAAAAAAAAATATTCTTTTGTACCTATAGCACTCACGAAATTGGAGGCTACCTCTGTTTCTATGACAGATTCAGTGGCTTAAATAAATCAATTTGAGGTCTATTGCAAAAAAGTTTCAGGTACTGTTGGGGCTGCGGTTATAAAAAAATTTATGTCAGTAATTGAAACACAGGCTTCAAAATCCTAAAAAATATTTCTGAAGTTTTTATAGGCAATTTCACTAATTTCGAAAGAGAACTGGATTTGTATAAATTAGAAACACACTTAATTCCAAAATTAAAATACTGTTCGATAACTTCTATAGATGTTGAGCGAAGTTTTTCCATTTTTAAAAATATTATGTTTACAGATAAAAGACACAATTTTCTTTTGGAAAATTTTGAAAAACATTTAGTTATAAATTGTTTTTATAACTGCAAAGAATAGGTTGTTAATTTACGAATTGTATGTTGTGCAAGTTGCTATTATCTGAATGTATCAATGGTATTGTTGAATTATTAATTATTGTATTATTAATTTTTTTTATAATCGCAAATAATATTTTGTCACTGTAAGATTTTTACCTATGTTTTAGATTTTATGTTTTGTAATTTGCTAAGTATCAATGTGTGTATCTATTAATAAAAAACTTTTATTACGAATTTTTTTTTTGTTTCATTTATATTTATTTAAATAAGTCTGTGGTATAGATAAAAAATTATAGGATTTCTGAAGAACGGGCTTAATTATAAAGAAATTGTTCTGGCTTTATTTAAAATAACATTAATGTTCATAATTCTTCATATAATAAAAATGCATATTTGCATTTTTTGTTCATTTCGATGCATATATTCTGACAATTTTATGCATTTAAATGCGCATATATTGGGGTTTTTCGCTTACATTTTTTCCGCTCTTTAGTTATAATATTGTACTTAAAATTAAATATTATCTTGACAAAATGGCGAATGCCTATGAACATAAAACTCTTCTACTCGTTAGATTACTGAATGCAATCTTATTACGTTACTACTCCTATTATATAAATTTTAATATCGCGCTGCAGTAATTTGATCCCTAATTTAGTGGTGGCTAACCACGTTGCCATAAGAAATCAATTTTAAATTTTAGAAATCAGGAAATAACGTAAAGGATTAAATTAAAAACGTCGTCATCATTGTATGCATTTTATCTTAGTTTCTTCCTGATTCTCAATTTGCGCTCCACTTATCCCAAGGGAAAATAAATTGCGCAAGCCTACATTGCAGGTGCTTGATTATTTCACCGGAAAGGAAAAAGGGGAATAGTAAATTATTTTATAGGTAATTCCCTAAAAAAAAGTAATAAATATAATATATATAATTCAAATAATATATTACTCAAGATATTGATTTTCCCTGTCAAATCCAACACAGGAACGAATTTTGTAATTTCTTAAATTCACCGTATTTTTCTTGCCGGTAATTTTGATTACATTTCTAGATTTAAAAAAGTGGAAAAACTAGATTTGTGATAATTTTATGAGATAAATTTTGTAGATACCCTATTTACAAAGGCAGAAATATACCTGACCTTATTATTTTGACTGATCTTGACATGAAGTAGAGTTTTGTATAACATAATGCATTTGGTGATTACCGGAGATATTTGGCTCTGTTTTGTAATACACCGACCCATGCACGTAATAAACATATTTTCTCAAATAGGTACTGCTATAGTATTATTAAATTTATTCAACTAATATCTTTCCTGATTTCTGCAATTTAAAATTTATTAATCACCATCTGGGCGCATTCACCATTTTGTCAAACGATTTGCCTTCGAAAAGACGTTTTTTTAGCTGTATTAAGGTTATAGATTGTACCATCACAATAAACTGGACTAGTACTTAAAGGAAAATTGGGAATAGTAAAATATTTATAGATAATAGCCTATAAGAGAAGAGAACAATAATTATGTCAAATTTGTTGCATCCTATTATAGGTTAAAAAAGTAGAAGAAAACATAATACCAAATATTTTGTTATTTAGGATATTGTTTTTATAAGCTCCATGTAAAATCCAACACAGGAACATTATTCAATTCAATAAAATACGGCTGGAATTATCAAACAAGTTAAACTCCTCTAGGACAGTGCACATTAAATCAAAATAATTATTTAGATTTAAATTAAAAATAGATAAAAAAAAGATGGAATAAGATGCCCCACCATGTAATTTGTATAAATCAAGGGTACATGCTCTTTGAGGTTAGAATGCATTTCGCAATTCTTTGAGACAAAATTGGGAATTAATCAAATAAATATTAATGATTTTACAACCTATAGCGTAATTATGTATGAAAAATTACATCTACCTAAAAAAAATCACAAAATGTTGTCAAAACAAGGCAATTATAATTGTCAACACATGTACATGTAAAAGTTTTCGAATAATAAAGGCTCTACCAACTTTGGCCTGCATGCTTTATTGTAAAAACAATTAAACATTTACGAAGATAGGTGATTTCTGAAATGTATAATATCGACCAGCTTACATAGAAAGTAATGGCCGTTTGCACTAAAGAACGAGCTTAGCTTGAGTGTTAGAGAGAATATATTATATAAGCACTTAAAACCCCTCTTAACTCTTAGAAACATAAATATGGGGAAAGCTAATATCTATTTATAGAGCAATCGTGAAAGTATCCGAAACTACCTCCCACTGCCCTAAGGGTGAAAATAATTCCTAGCAAATTTCTATTTTTCCTTGAAAATATCAATATTTATTAAAAAATTTTGACATTTATTACGTATTTTCTCAAATAGTCCTGTAGTATTATTAAATTTATTTAACTAACATATTTTCTGATTTCTATAATTTAAAATTGGTTAATTCCCATCTGGCCGACTACTTATGGCAATGTGGTTGTTCATCACTGAATTGTATTGCAAGAGAACAAAATGCTATAACGGGATATTAAAATTTATCTAATACCAGTAGTGTAATAAGATTGAAATCAGAAATCAAGCGGGTGACAGCACATTTACCATTTTGTCAAGATAATATATTTTTAAAAGATTTGCCTTCAAAAAGCAGGTTTTTTAAGCTGTATTAACCGGCGAAATTTGGCTCAGCTTCATAATACACCGAGTAATGTACCTAATAAACGGATTTTTTCAAATATTGAATTTTATGAATTAATATAATATTTCCTTATTTCTGTAATTTAAAGTTGATTAATTCCCATCTGGCCAGCCGCTTATGGAAATGTGGCTGCCCATCATTGGATTATTGTGTTATAAGGGAACAAATTACTGTAGGGTATATTAAAATTGTAGCGCACTAATCAGATTAAGTTCAGAAATCTAGCGAGTGAGAGCGCAATTGATTTACACAGCAGGTGATATGCTTTAAACCGCGTTCACCATTTTGTCAAGATATTTCCTTCGAAATGGAGATATTTTGGCTGCATTAAGGTTAACATATTGAACCAGTAGTACCAAAAGGCCAAAACAATAAATTGAACTAGAATTATAGTACAACTCTGGGACCTATCAGGTCGAAACGGGCCTATGTTCTAAAATAAAATATAATAAAATAGCAGACAGCTTGATAATAACTTATATACTTTTGACGGTATATTTTTACGAAATTTATTTTACTTTAAACTCATATGCGCTTAAATTAAATATCCGTTTATTATGTGAATTACTCAATATATTACGCAACAAAGCCAAATTTCTCCGGTCATCATAAATTCAATACAGGCATCCGTCATTAGGGACTTTATATTCTGTATTTCCGTGTCGATAAGAAATAGCTATTTACAATATTAGTGTTGTAAAGATTCATATTACAACATGAGATGTTAAAGTTGTCAGACGAGGCGTCAGCTGAGTTTGATAAAACATCGAGTGTAGTAATGTGAATTTACAACAATATTGTACTAGTATATTATGATATAAGTGCATAAGAGGGCCTTTAAAGCACGCGCGACATATTTCAAAACACGACGCGCAGCGGAGTGTTTTGTAAGTCGCAAGGGCTTTAAAGGCCTCTTATACACGTATATCATACGCTATTTTTTTATTACGAATGCATCATAATCTCAAAAATGATTTAAATATTAAACTTAAGGGATATATTGACGAATATATTAATCTGTCACATTTGACATGATCAAATGTTTCTATAGCAACCTTTAAAAAAGTAGGCGCATCATAAACATTATTTTAAGCACGCTGCAGCGTGCGATAATCGTTGATTATGATGCATGCGTAATAAAAAAAATTTTATCTACTTTCATCTATGAATAAAAATATTTGGCAAAAGGCATTTTATTAAATAAAAATGCACCTGTAAAAATGCACCTACTATTAAGCTTACTAATCAAGGTTTTTATGTTACCTTTCGCATGATTACTGTCGAAACTTTGTCAAACAAATCCAAAAATATAAAAAGCGCTTTTCAAGATTCTGATGATTCTGGTGAAAATTTACCCTCTGATATAGAAGCAGCGGCAAACGAAGCGATCTCAAGTTTAGTTCCGACAAAATCCAACGGTTGAAGTACCAGAAGTTCGAAGATTGGTGCAAAGCTAACAAAATAAAGGAGGTGTCTGAGAAAATCCTTTTGGGATATTTTTCCGGAAAGCAACGCTCCCAGAAACCATCTACACTATGGATCACTACTCAATTTTGAGAACTATGATTTCAGTCAAGAAAAATCAAGATATAAGCAGATTTTCTCAACTAATCGCATTTTTGAAAAAAAAGTTCAGAGGGCTACAAAGCCAAAAAGTCCAAAGTTTTTACAAAGGAATACGTATGTAAGTTTCTTAGTACTGCAGATGATGAAACATATTTACTTATGAAGGTTGTTATGATAATCGGCATTTTTGGGGCTTGTCGGCGCGAAGATCTAACTAAGTTAATGTTGGATCATATTGAATACAATGAGTTGTATATAAAAATTGTGATTCCATGCTCGAAAACCAAATTTATCCGAGAATTTGTTATAACAGAAGGAAATGTGACTGTTTAAGTATATTTTTCGAAAATATGCTAAACTTCGTTCTCTTAATGCAACTCACAGGCGTTTTTTTTTGTATTCTACGGAAAAGGAAGATGCACCTGTCGGAATTAATAGTTTTGGAAGTATACCAAAAAAGATTGCAACAAAACTTGGATTGAAGAATCCCGAAGGATACACTGGACATTGTTTTAGGAGGTCCTCAGCCACCAGTCTAGTTGATTGTGGTGCAGATATGCAGATGTTAAAGCGTCATGGGGGCTGGAAATCCTCTTCTACGACAGAAGGCTACGTTGAGAATTCTTTAGAAAATAAGAAACAAATAGCAAAGAAGATCATGGGGTCAGACACGGATTTAATGATTGGAAATTCGAACGTAAAGGGCTCCATCACATCCACTTCTGGTATATAAATTTCTAACTGTAAAAAGTGTATTATTAATGTTTATAATAAACCTTAAGTGTTATAATTTAATAATAATTAATTTTAATTAATAATTGATAATTAATTTTATAATTGTTAATAATAAATACATCATTCTTCTAAAAAGTGTGGTTTTATTTAACAGCAAAATGTTAATAAAACCGGTTTTTTTTTCAAGGCATCTATTACAGCACTAGTTCTGTAATAGGTGCCCTTACAAAACGATTTATAGAACTGTAAAATTCATATTACTAAATGAAAGTAGATAAAGAATCTTTACGAAATTAGTCTCAAAAATGTAGTTTTTCCTTTCAATCAAGAATAATATAAATAATTTAAAAAATTACAAGAGTCGTTCCTGTGCTGGGTTTGACAGGAAGCTTAGGTCGTTAATTTCTAAGGAAAATCAATATTCTCGAGAGGTTGTGATCAGTGCATGGTATGGCTTGGAAAACTGATCATTATAATATCGTTTAGCCTAGTAAACTCTAGCACCTCAACACAGCAACAAATCTAAGTTTATGTAGGCTGATTTTTCGTTCATGTAGGAGGCATTCCATCTTCGTATTCAGCTCTCGGATATTTGCCCTTAAATATAGTTATTGGTGAGAGGTCGTTACGGAATTGTTTCCCCCCTTCTCTCCGGGAGTTATTTCAGCCATGTTTTTAGATCCTTTGCTGGGACATTGTTCAATTCAATAAAATATGGCTGCGTTTATCAAGCTAGGGCAGTGCAGACTAAATGAAAATAATTATTCTTTAGTCTGTCTTGAGATATTCCGAATTTTCTGGCTATGGAAACATCTAAGACATCAATAAGATTAGCTGTAGATTAATGATTTGTAGACGCTCATCTTCGGCCTTTCTTGGTCGGAGTGCTCGTGATTTTTAGCCAATATTTTTAATTTATAAATTTATTTGCAAAGTAAAAAGCGACTGCCAATATGTTGACTTTAGCCTGTGAGCTGCTTTATTAATCACAGCTGCCGATAAATTGACTTCTGTGCGCATGCCTCGTTGAGGACAGGTCCTTATATTAGCGGATGGTATCATGATTTAAAAAAAATAGATAAATTAATATACCAAAAGATGGTATAAGACGTCCCACCGTGCAATTTGTATAAATCAAGGGTACATGTTTTTCGAGGTTGGAATGCATTTCGCAATTCTTTGACACAAAATTGGGAATTAAACAAATAAATATTAATTATTTTACAACCTGTAATGTAAATATGTATAAAAAAGTACATCTATCTCAAAAAACATCTCAAAATTGTGTCAAAACAGGGCAATTATAATTGTCAACATGAACAGCTGATTGGGTAGGGACAAGCCGCATGATCGTGCATGTAAAAGTTTTAGAATAATAAAGGCTCTACCAACTTTGGCCTACATCCTTTATTGTAAAAACAATTAAACATTTACGAAGGTAGGTGATTTCTGAAATGTATAACATCGACCAGCTTACATAGAAAGTAATGGCCGTTTGCACTAAAGAACGAGCTTAACCTGAGTGTTAGAGAGAATATAATATACAAGCATTTAAAACCACTCTTAACTCATCTTTTAGAGATAACCTAAACTACTACATCCCCCCCCCCCGCCTCCTCCCCCGAAGGTTGAAAGCAAATTTACTTTTAATTTCCTAACAAATTTCTACTTTTCATACAAAATATCAATATTTATTACAATTTTTTTTTCTAAAATTTAACTTCTTCAGGCGATTAAGAGAAACTCAACTTTTTCAAGCAAATGCATGCCATTTTATATACATTTTTATCTTTTCACAAAATTAATGTATGATGGTTTGAGCCTTCGTGCTACGACATGCTAACCAGAACTACTAACCCAAGCCTGCCTGAGTGTCGCGCTGTACTTTATTAATATACTAGCTAACCCGGCGACCTTCGTATTCCCTCCGCCTAACAGTCAATGAATGTCTTAACTTAATTTAGGATTTTAAATTCAATAGTTTATTAGGATAATATATATAAAGAAAATAAAAACACAATAAAAGTACACAAATACAGTAAAACCATTGCGCCTCAATGCATCTCGAGACATTGCGCAGATCTTTCAATGTTCGGTCAAGTGCTTCCAATGCTCGTTTGTGCGCCATTGTGCATTCGTCGATCTCGAATGACTGATACCAATCGATTTGACAGTTTTGTTGTCATTTATTCTCTATATTTTTGTATACATTTCAATTCAAGTATTTTCTATGTATTTCATTATTTTTCGTTGAATTTCTATTATATAATGTGTAGTATGTCGCTGATTTGCAATGGACATCAATTATTATCACAAAAAAATGTGAGCTGTCAATTGCGGAAAATGGCGGAGTTCCAAACCTAACTTATTTGAAAATTGATTTTCTGTATAATTTTTTATCCGTGAATTTTTCCAATAATGTCGAATAAACCCTCTCTTTCTTAATTTTGTCCTTCATTTTTTCAGCAACGATGCATTTTTGGAAAAAATGGTATATTTGACTTTTATTTTAATCTTAATAGGAACTTTTTTTTTCTGCAGATGGTTTTCCGATATACCAACATTTTTCTTTTTTTAATCTTATTGTTTGTATTTTAAGGATCCTGTATAACTTTCCTTAACATAGCATTGTCAAAATTCCTTTTTTTCCAAGCATCAACGTTTATAAAGAATAAAACATTCTGAGAAACCTATATCTAATAAAGAAGTTTTCCATATATTGCAAACTTTTGGACGCACTGTATATTTCCGATTTCCGAAATTTTAATGGTTATTCTGCTATTCTAGGCGGAGACAAATCGAATAAATCAAACGTCATAAAAATCGGTTCAGCCGTTCTTGAGTTATAAGTGGTGTAACTAACCCGACCTTGTTTTATTTATATAGATATTGGATTTTAATATTTCTTTTAGCGCCCTCCCGCTAACTAACCATCCGAGGCTAACCAACCAACGATCACAAACCAACTAGTATCAATTTAGGATGGCACACAGCGCAAACATTCTTTCTCTTTAGTTAATTTTGGTCACACTATATGTTTTAATATCACCCTACAGTTGTTCCCCTATAATACAAGTAATGGGCAACCACATTGCCCTAAGTGGCCGAACAGATAGAAATTAATCAAATGCATGAGTGCCCACAACAGTTGACCTAATCTAATAAACAAAATATATTATGAGACTTCAAAGTAAAACACTTTCTTATCTTGAACCTAATTATTCTTAGAAGATAACGCGAATATTCTCATTTACGAAGCTAATTTATTTCAGTGCCGCAGAAAATATGATGTATTCCTGTTTCGCAACTTCTAGGCCACTTGCATTACGACATGCTTATTCTTGCGTTGGATAATTTAACGGCCAAAATGAAGTTATGACTATGAGAGTCTGGGTTTCGATGCTCCCGCGTATCATTTGGCAGTTATTTGCATTTCAAGTAATGTTACTGTACTAGAGAAAAACCTTACAACATGACACACTTTTAACAAACAATACGTCAAACTAAGGACATGTTCCGTTTCCAACCTTGGTTGATGGTTGCCTGGGAAATGGTTAAATGCGGAACGCGGCTCCTGAAAAATATCTGTCAACAACGTCACCGGAAGAATCGATTTCCAGATATCAGTTTCAGTAACTGCCATTTTTGCAATAGATAAAGCTACCGCTGCATTAAAACCGGGGTCTTTCAGAAACCACAATCGCTGTCAAACGCTCCAATTAATCAGGTTTGGAAACGGAACAAGCCTTAATCCAAACCAATTAACTAGCTGTTTATTTTTTGTATTTTTGGTTAAAGTTAAATTTACTTTAATTTTGTTAGCTAAATTTGAATTATTCTACATTTCCAATTCTGTCAAGAATGAGTTGAAAAAGTTTGAAGGGATGGCCCTTTATAAATATGAGAATGGCATTATCTTATAGTGTCATAATATATAGTATAGTAATATTTCGCCAATTAATTTCGGAGTAAAATCCAGCAATTTGTATTCATGTCTCGTTTATCTCATTATCCTCCGGAAAAAAAGAATTGGGCCACACATGAGCTTGACTTCAACAAAAGCAAATATTTAGAATTAGGTGGGTTTCAGGAGCTCAAACCTTATTTTTTTTGGAGATTATGCTTGTCAACAACGTAAGCTTGTTTAATATTTGTACACTTTAAAGGTCTATTAGTTAATCAATCTTACAAAATATATATCTCGTATGGATCTAGTTGATCCTAACTTTCTTGCAGCAAGAATACCTATTATTGACCAGATTCCCAGACTGTCTGTTTTTTATCTTTTTGATTTGCTTACGGTTTAGGGATTGTGTTTCTCCATTTTTTTTTAGATATCTTGGGTTTCCTTTACTTTTTTAGCAGAAACGGGACTGTTTAGAGCTTTTAAGTGTGCGAAAAGGGATAAAAATACCACATAAAAAGCTTCCCTCTGATACAATTCATTTTAACTTATCTTCTGTCCACAACGGTCCAGGTGGAAGTTATTTGTGGACATATATCACTATAAAATGCTATACTATTTCGGTTGTCGTTGACATTTTTTTTTGTTTATTTACGGACAAAATCCACTTTTCACAAAAAACACATAAATTGATAGAATGTAATGTAACAATAACACTAAAAACGTAATCAATAGCAACAAAAATAATCATATATCATTTAAATACATCACTAAATTACCCAAAACCAGTAGGAATTAAAAAAATAAAATAAAATAAAACATCAAAATTAAATCAACAACCAAAGAGCAGTCCTCTCAAACTCCCATCAAAAACAAGTAAGTACATAAGATCTACAAGCCTGCCAAGTCTAAGTGTTTTAATTGAGTAGAGAATTGTTTGGAGCTGCAGAAAAAGTCAAGAGATGTATGATTTGCAAGGGATTAGGATCTAGGAAAAATTGAGTATTTTTCATAGAACAGAAAGGTTACATGGAAAGACTGGCGACTTCGAGTATTATATTGTGGAATATAGAGATTGATTTGGCTTGTTAAATGGGGGCTGTCAACAATTCATAATCCAATTCATTATTAAAGAATTTAAAGTTTCAATTCTTGAAATATGAACATCCTAATGGGGATTCCAGACAGAAGAAGCATACTCTAGGTGACTTCAACCAGAGTGCAATAAAGGATTTTAAGAGCATGCATGTTATGAAAATCTGCAGTATTTCTCTTAAGAAAACCCAGCATCCGCAAAGCTCTATTAACAATGGATGTGATGTAGTCAGTATAGGAGAGTTCATAATCAAGAGTAATCCCAAGGTCTGAGATGGACTCAGACTGCAAAAGAGTGTTGCCCGAAATGGCATAGTCATAAGATGTTTTATTACGTTTTTTGGAAATTATCATAAGTTTGCACTTGTTTGCATTCAATTCCATGCCATTTAGGGCACACCACTCTACAAATTTATCCAAATAATGTTGAAGACCCAGACTGTCCTCCAGATTAGATATAACCTTAAATAGTTTTAGATCGTCTGCAAAAAGCAAAAACTGACTCTTTCCAAAGCACATGCAAACATTATTAAGGAAAATAATAAACAACAAAGGCCCAATGTGAGATCCCTGAGGGACTCCTGAAGTTACAGTAATCTCATGTGACAGAAAGTTATAAACCTTTACCAGCTGTGTACCATTGGTTAAATAACTCTGCACCCAATTAAGTAGTGTACCGGAAACACCAAGGGTTTTAAGTTTACTGAGTAGAATATTATGTGGCACTTTGTCGAAAGCTTTGCTAAAGTCTGTATATATAGCATGAACTTCCAAACCCAGCTCCAAGGCCTGAACAATAGTAGAAGAATAGTTTAGTAGATTTAGTTCAGTATTACGACCTCGACAAAAGCCAAACTGTTCATTGATTATTAAAGGGGAAAATACAGAACTAAAATACTTAGTAACAAGTTTTTCAAATATTTTGGGAATTACACTAATAATACTGATAGGTCTGTAATTTCTAACATCGGAATTATCGCCTGATTTATGGATAGGAATAATAAAACTGGTTTTCCAGAAGTCAGGAAAGTAACCCTTATCTAGAGATTTATTAAATATAATTTGAATAGGTAATGCCAGGATAAAAGCACAATTCTTCAAAAATACGGGATGTATACCATCTGGGCCAGGCCCCTTTGAAATATTCAGTGCAGCTAGCTCAGAGTAGACATTCGATATAGTAATTAAATAATCACGGACATGTAGATTGTTTAGAGAAGGTTCTTCTGGGAAAACAGACTGATTCACAGAGTATACAGAGCTAAAATACCTAGAAAACAGATCAGCCACCCCAGGGCCCATTTCAGACTCATCATCATCCAAATGAAGTTTAGAAGGAATAGAAGATGAACCACGCCTGGAATTGATAAAATTCCAAAACTGATTCGGGCTATCATTCAAAGAATGTTCAATGTTATAAACATATGAATTGTAACAGAAAAAAGTGTCTTACATTGGGACCTCAAACTTGTAAAAACCTCATAATTAGCTGCTGTATTATTTAATTTGCATTTTTTATGAGCCAATTTGTTTTTTAAATGTATGATCAATCAGACCCTGACTAAACCATACAGGAAATGTTGTACTAGAAACCTTCTTGATAGGTACCAGTTCATTTATGACATCATAAACAATGTCATAAAAAATGTTCACCATGTCTTGCATCTCCCTATCACAGAAAAGGGCCTTCCACTGAATAGTTCCCAGATAGTCATTTATAAGTGAGAAATTGGCCGATTTAAAATCAAAATAAAAAGTATTAGCTTGGGGGCTGACAGAATTATGTGATGATTTAGATAATAAAATTGGGAAATTAAGAGGTGGATGGTGGTTGTCAATTTTAACAAGAGGATCACATGCTGTTACTTTAACAGATTTAAAAGCTAGAACTAAATCAAGAATTCTATTATTGGCATTAGGAATTTGACTGAAAAAGTCCATTAAATGAACAGAGGTCCGACATAGCTGCAATGGCCTGGACAGCCTGAGGAGTAACATATTCATCAGTGCAGGGAGTAGCCAAGGATCCAGCTTCCTCCATCCTCCATTCAGCCTTTGGAAGGTTAAAATCCCCAGCAATGTACATATCTGTATCAGGATACATATCTCGGATGTGGTCGATACATTCACCAGCACATACATAATCCTGAGTAGGAGAATTGGGGGGAAGATAGACACACCTAAGAATGCATTCAGCCCTGTAATCTCCAACAGAAACATACGCTTGCTCCAGAACAGCATCCAGTGGGATTAAACGAGCTGGCAGTTTTTTATGCACCGCAATTAGTGAGCCTCCCATGGATTTTTTGCACTAGTTTCAACAGAACGTTCTTTTCTGAAGATTCTGTAGTTATCCAGAGCAATTGGCCATCCGAGATGTCTGTACTAAGATTAGTTTCAGTCAGCATAATCACATCATAGTCGTTAATGGCCACATTGCATAAAAGAGTAGAAAACTTTGTTCGAAGTCCCTGTACATTTTGATAATATATATTTAGAAGTTTTCCTGAGTTGATACAATTTTGGGGACACCCCCACAATATGTAACTTTTAAAGAGGTCTCACCTTTAGATTTCCGCTCTTTAAGTTCAGCCCACACTTGTTTTTCAATTTGTTGCTGCTTGGTGGTTTGGTCGAAATTTATGTACACATTATGGCCTTTAAGTCTCCTTCGGAGTCTTATTAAAAACTGTATATCACTAAAGAAATCAAAAGTAAGTCTTAAGGCACTAGCACCTTTGGCATTCCTGTTTCCAACTCTGGAAAAATTTACAACTGTAGGTGGTTTGTTAGTAATAATCTTGAGTAAGGAGTTTATATCAATGACATCATCATTCTTCTCTGGAAGATTGAACACCATAACATTTTTGGCCCTATTCTGGCAGGAACGTCAAACTGGTGAGAGGAGTTTGATTACGGGGAGTG
>MU183392.1:148165-204437 GCA_016904865.1 Pissodes strobi | reverse complement strand
TTGCAGGTAAATTACAAAAAATAATCTTGACCCAGGCGCCTTATGAATAGCGCCTGGGTCAAGATTATTTTTTGTAATTTACCTGCAACAGCGGAACTATATAATTTTAGCATATTTTAGTGTAACTATTCACATTTGAAAAAGACGTTACCGTCGAAACACGTGTCATGTTTAAATAAAGTTAGTGGAAATCTTTAAGTGGTTTACTTATTTAAGTGGTTTTTAAATCCGTGATTGAATTCCGGAACTTGCATTAATAGGCTCGATTACTTACTTATTTACTTAATCCTCTTCATTCCCATTGCAACATAGGGCATTCACGGCATGTCTTCACCTCACTCGGTTTTGGGCCTCGACCTTAATCTGGTTCCATGTTTTATTAAGCGTGTTGAGTTCTCTATGGACGCTTCCTCTCAATGTTTCCTTCGTTCTTCCACGCTTCCTCTTGCCAGCTGGACTCCATTCTAGCGTTTGTCTAGTTATATCCCTCTGTGGTTTCCTTAGAGTGTGGCCTATCTAGCTCCATTTTCTCTTTCTAATTGTTTTGCTTATAGGTTCCTGGTGTGTGCGTTCCCATAGTTCCATGTTTGTTATTCTATCCGGCCATCTGATTCTTAGTATTTGCCTGAGGCATTTGTTTATAAAGACCTGTATTTTGGATGTTGTCTTTTTTGTAACCTTCCAAGTTTCTGCTCCGTATAAGAGTACACTTTTAACGTTCGTGTTGAATATTCTTATTTTGGTGCTTAGAGATAATTTGTGTGATCTCCATGTTGTTTTTAATGTGTGAAAGGCATATTGTGCTTTACCTATCCGTGATTTGATGTCTTGTTCTGTGCCTCCATCTTTGTCCACTATACTTCCCAAGTAGCAGAACTTTTCTACTCTTTCTAGATTTTCCCCGTCTAGTCTGATGTCATTTGGCCTATTCACATTGATGTTCATGACTTTTGTTTTCTTTTTGTTTATGTTCAGGCCCAGTTTTACCGCTTCTCTTGCTACTTTTTCCATTTTATCTTGCATGTGTTCTTGTTTTGAAGATAGTAGACATATATCATCAGCGAATTCCAGGTCTTCTAGTTGTGTGAAGGGGGTCCATTGTATTCCCGTTCTATTGTTTGTTGCTTTTGTCATGACCCAATCGATTAGTATCAGAAAAAGAGTTGGTGACAGCATGCACCCTTATCTCACCCCACTTCCAACCTGTATCGGGTCCGATGCGCTCCCATTATGAACAACTCTTGCTGTGTAGTTATTATAGAATTGCTTTATTATGCGAATGAACTTATCTGGTATTCCGTATATTTCTAATATTTTCCACATCCTTGTTCTTTCTACTCTGTCAAAGGCTTTTTGGAAGTCTATAAAGTTTAGGTATAGCCTTTTGTTCATCTCAATTGACTGCTCTATGATTATTCGCAGTGTACAGATATGGTCGATGCATGATTTCCGTGCTCTAAACCCTGCTTGGTTTTGTCTTAGTGACTTGTCGATTGCTTCTTTCATTCGTTCCAGTATTATGCGCGTTAGAATTTTGCTGATGGTGCATAACAATGTTATGCCTCTCCAATTTTCACACTTTGTGGTATCGCCTTTCTTTGGGAGTTTTATTATAAGCCCTGTCTTCCATTCCTGTGGCATCTCTTCGTTTTGCCAGATTTGGTTTACCAGTGTATGTATTATATCTGTGCTAGTTTCGATGTCGGCTTTGATTAACTCTGCTGTAATGTTGTCAATGCCCGGAGCTTTTCCATTTTTCATCTTGCTGATTGCTCCTTTTACTTCTTTGCGTGTAATCTCTTGTGTGTTTATGTTGAGAGTCTCCCTGATGTTTTCTTCTTCATCTATCACTGGGGTAGGGTTTTCAGTGTTGTGTATGTCTGTGAAGTATTCTTTCCATCTGTTTATTTCTTCGTATTCACTGCGTATGATATTTCCATCTTTATCTCGTATTTGGTTTGTCGACCTTCTTCCCAACCCAGCCATTTTCCTAGTAATATCATAGAGTTACTTCATGTTATTTTTCTTTGCCGCTCCTTCTGCCTCGTTTAGCATTTTCTCCTGGTATATCCGTTTGTCTGATCTTGCACCCCTTTTAACCTCTTTGTGTTTGTTGCGGTATTCTGCCTGTAGTATTTGTTTTGTTTCTTCGTTTGTTGTTGATAGTATTCTGTTTTTTAATTCTTTGCGTTCTTCAATTTCTTCGGCTGTTTCTAGATATATCTTCTTGCACTTTTTCTACTGTTCCTCTATATTACTTTCCTGTCTTCCTGTTTCCTCTTCTTCTTTTTGTTCTGCGTTTTCTTCATTTTGTGTTTCTTCTTATTTCATTTTCAGGCGTGTTCCAAATTTGTCTTTAGTTTCCTTGTTCCTCAGCCACTGCGTGTTGAATATCTTTCTTTCTATCTTGTTTTTATTTCTTGTGGCTGCTAGCCTGATTTGGATTATTCCCCTTACTAGAGTGTGGTCCGATGCCCTGACATCTAGTAGCGAGTTTCTCCACTTGCCACTGATTGCAATATGGTCGATTTGGTTGCGTGTACGGTTGTCGGGTGATGTCAATGTTTGCTTGTGTATTTCCTTATGTTGGAATATGCTTCCACCAATAACCAGGTTATTAAATAGACAGAAGTCTATGAACATTTCGCCATTTTCGTTCATCGTTCCAAGCCCTTCTCTGCCCATAACACGTTCCTTCCCTGTGTTGTCTGCTCCTATCTTTGCATTTATATCGCCCATTAGTACGAGTATATCTCGTTTATTTCTTTCTTGTATTTTGTCAAGTGTCGTTTGTAGTTGCTCATAAAAATCTCCTTTGAGTGCTTTTTCTTTGTCATTTGTTGGGGCGTATGCATTTATTATTGTGGTGTTTACGAACTTGGTTTTGAATCTTGCAGTTATTATTCTTTCAGATATCGCTTCCCACTCCATCAATGAGTCTGCTGCTGTGCGTGGCATAATGAAGGCAACTCCCTCGGCTCGATACCTAGCATATATTTTTATATTTTGTTACATCGATTAATAACTGTTGATACATTATATTTATTGTACAATAAATAGACAGAAGAAGATGGAATAGAAAAAACTTATCTTTCTACTTTGCAAACTAACAAAAAAATAATAAGTAATTATTTCAATGAAAATATTGTTACATTTTTTCCGTGGGTTCTGAACAAAATTACAACTTTTACTATTTCAAACTAATACTCTCTTTATTCTCTACCACTGTATACAATTAAACACACTAAACTACTTGTAACGCTCAGTTCCCAAACAAATACAAACCTAATTTACAGAAATATACAAGTTTACAATAATCTCCAACTTCACAATAATCTCCAAGTTCACAATCGGTGGTACAGCCTTTAGTGCAGGAACAATGGCGGCCCCCAGCTTTTAGACAGTGGAGAAGGGTCGTGGTGAGTTATAATGCCTGAGCGCCACGCGGTTAACTTATCGCCATGCCCTGATGCTGGATCTTCAGTGAGATTCGACCAATAACCACGAATTGCTCTCCTCCCCGCTGTAACCTATTGAAAAACTTGGAAGGGGAAACAAAAAGAAATATCACCCCAATTAAACAAAATAACAAGTGTATATTCCGTATTGGTGACTATACTGTTGAAGTAAATAAGAAAAATAATTGCTACAAGAAGAATTTCTTGTATATGTAGCTATGACAATTAATATATCAATGTATGCTAAAGATGGAATATTAAAAGTAACGGTTTAATGTTAAATAGTACTTTATGTTATATCTACGGCGCCCTATAAATACGAATACGTGATCACGTGTCGTTTACATGCCCTTGATTGGTGTTATCAACCTATGCGGTACAAAAATATGATAACTTCTTCTACTTCTACACTCTAAATAACTCTAATCAATAAGCGAGAAGTTAACGTGCTAGTTTCAAAAATATTTATATTATACGACGCTGAAAAGAAGTAAAACACGCGATCAAGACTACGCTGAAATGAATTAATAACACGCCAAAACTATCCGGATTAGCTGGATAATCCAGTATACATATGCTAACTATTGAGAATAATTCGTTACTCCCAAATAACTTAAAGGTAACTATATTTTAAATCAAGTCATACCATCAATACTTTCGTTAAGCCAATTCATCCGAAAATTTAATTTAAGTCGCCCTAAATCACCAATCAAATAAAACACAATAATAAAATGAAATAAAATAAAAGTCCCAAAATACTCTAGATAATATCCTAAATTAAGACTTATCTGATACGTTATCAAGCCAACAGTGAGTTCATCCAGGATCTAGGTGTTCGTCGAATCACTGGAGCGTCAAGGTTGAGGAGACACACTCCGTATGCGTTCAGGCTTGGATCAGACAGCGAGACACGCAGTCAATTGATGGTTACTCCGAAACCACGTGTTGTCGGAGGAGTCTCAGTATGCAGTCTGGAAGCCCAGGTAGGAAACCGGATCGTAAGAGGACAATGGAAGGCCCATAACCAATGATCCCAAAATAAAAATCCAAGAATCCAAAGTAAAAAGTCCGGAAATAACACGAAAAACCCCTTTAGATGTTAAACGGGGTTCAAGTGTGTGGCAGCTCTCGAAAATCAAATCCCCAAACGTGGGTGCAGGTGGTCGAATCTACAAATCTTCCTTCATCTACAATCATCCATCAGACGAGAAACCATCCACGACAACAATCCTGCTCAAGGGCTTCGTTGAATAATCCCCTAACTAGGGCACTGTATATTTCACACTAAATATCAGTATCTCAACGAAAATTCCCAATTTCGAGAGCTCGGCACTGAAACCTACTGGTTCCTTCAAGATCACATAAAGACTAAATTGGCTTGCTCCGAAAATGACGAGGCTAGCAGAATTAACATCGCGCCGGCTCAACATACTATGTTGCCAACAGCGTCCCTATTTGTGACAAAGTTCTAGAAAGTTATGATGTCATACTACCGGATTCGCCAAATCAAGCGCTAAAGCGACTCATTATCGAAATGATTTATATCAGTTTGAATCTACTTTTAAATGCTTGGTGGGAATATATAACCCACGCGTTATACGGCAGTCTAAAATTACAATCAACACGCGCCACTAATAGCATTATGCCAAATAAGGCATTAACTTGGCAACCGTGTCGACCGTGAAGGCCACGCGCTTGTCCAGAAAGCTGTCACTTATACCGCCAAAATTATCCCCCACAGACTATGTGAAACATAGACCAATTTCCTTCGCGTCGCTAGAATCTACTCCGAGCTGAAATATTATCGAACTTTAATAATGGAGAGTTCGTGTAATACTGCGTCAATATGCAAGCCTAGGGCTAAACATTGATACCATCCAATATAATCAGCAAATTCAAGCGTATGATAGCGAAATTCTACAATAAATGCAACGCGAATTAGAGTGGTTCTCGAGTCGATATCGACGGACGGAACCGATGCGATTTCCACCGGTCGTGTAGTCTATGGTTTAAAAACCGGAGTGATATGACATACTTCTAACAAACGTCAATGTTTCATTCCCAAAATGAAAATATTCCGTAATCACCCAAGCAAAACAATATATTATCAAGTATAAATCAACGAGAAAATTACCACAGAATGACCATCAAGTGTACAAAAAGTAAGTTATAATTACAGTGTTAGATATCCCTAAATAACCTTAAAAGATAACTCGGCATGTCCAAACTCCAATTACTCGGCTAATCTGTAAACAATCTATCACTATTGTTTTATTTTAGACCCGACCCTCCAAGAAAGGCGAAAATATATTCTAGATTCCAAAATACCTCGAATCAGCAATTAAAAACCATAATTAGCAAGGCCGAAACCAGTGGATGGCTATCAAGGTGTATTATCGAACTGAAATAATAAAAACAAGCCAAATGATTAGAAGAAGGGTTTCTTTCTCCATTTAGAAAGACAGCATAATAGGACAAAACCAAGGGGAAAATACCAATATACAACGAAGCTTTGTGGTTCCAGCTGCAACAATATATCGTGTGTGTAAAGTTAATTCGTTCAAAAAAAAGGCATGTACATTTGATATATTATAAAGACATAAATATGAAATATTTGCTTTAGAATACCTAGTTTAATGGATTGGGTTCCATGCTTTTCCAATACTAGTCCTATTGTGGTGATTATCTAATTTTTGTAGTCTATTTTAATAAATAATATGATGTTTGATTATTTTCCCTCCAGAAATAGATCAATTTTAGTCGACTACAATAGTCGATCACATAAATTTTTATTTTGATCCTTCGCCATTTCGTCCAGAAACCAGGTGATAGTATAATATGTAATCGTAGCCTGTTACATACTCTTATAACTTTCTAATACTCTCTTTATTCTCTACCACTGTATACAATTAAACACACTAAACTACTATTATAACTTTGCATCTAATAGCTCTTTACAATTCAACACTCAATGATTAACTAACTGCAACTCGCCCCTATCCGTTATTTATATACAGTCTAAAATCTATCACGAATACTCGGGAAGAAGCGAGGCCACTCTATATGATTCTCGACAAGGGCATCTAGAGAATTCCACATTCCTGAATCTTCGCGGCTGGCGAGACTCATACGTAGACGCGGCAAGGTCAGTTCTATAGGGTAGCACAAAAACATTCGGATGGTTGCTAGCCGTGAGAATATTTTCTCAATATTCAACGGAATAACTAGCTGAATACATCTCTAAAATTACTTAACGCAGAAAAGACTCAAATAAAATTACAAGAGAACGTTTTGATTTTTTATGAACCACAAATTATTTAGGATGAAATAAAGCAAAACGAAATATCAACACTAAAACGGAGTTTTATTCACAATACCGAAACATAATTATTGCACTCAACGCGCGTTTCGCTAACCATATTAGCATCATCAGGAGATGATTAAAACAGTTTTAATCATCTCCTGATGATGCTAACATGGTTAGCGAAACGCGCGTCGAGTGCAATAATTCTGTTTCGGTATTGTGGATAAACCTCTGTTTTAGTGCATTTTGCCTAAGGTTCCAAACCCCACCATATGAAATATCAACAGGTTAAGATATTATAGATCAATAAAAGTCTAATTTACAAACTGATTTTTTTCTCCGAGAAAGTTTGTGTGCCTAAAAGGAATAAAATTTAAATATATTTCTACGTTTTCTCATCAACGCTTACGAAATACCAAAACTAGATGAATGCGGTTCCATAATGTAATCAAATAATCCCGGAATTTGTTGTTTCAATCCCGGTATTCTCGGGATACGGCGTATTTACATTCTATGTACTATTATATAGAAGGATATTATTGCGTAAAGCAGTAGGATTTTGAGTTAAAATAAGCATCAACTTGCACTATTGCATACTGCAATACAGATTAATTTCGATAGTATAATATGTATATTGAAATGCAAAGCGGGACATTTCTAACTCCGTATCCTATTGATATAAATATATTTGTAGCTATGAATTAATAACGGCTCTAAGTGTTAGTATGAAGGCCATAATGACATCCAAATGGGGATGTTAAATGTGTCATAATGACACCGTCGTAGAACAAAGAAAATAATTGAACTGTAGATTGAATAAATCAAATACTTTTATTTATAATTATTCTATAATAAAATTATTATAACAACTTATGAGCTAACGTTAGAGGAACATACGAAATGAATCACAGCTTTTACCAAAAATAATATGATAGACACGAGAAAAAGGCATAGTAAAAGAAAGAGTAAAACAGAGAAACACTAACTTGAAATAGTCGAGGAAGAGGCTGTTGGATAATTTATAATTTCGCCTCGAGCAATTTCAAGAGAGCGGAAAATATGACAGTACCATGACAATGTGATGCAGTAATCTTTTGAAATACTTGAATTTGTGCTGTGTCGCCAAGGGCATATGTCTGTTCCATACATCGGTTCTAAAAATTATTTTGCTTTTTAAAATATTGTTTAAAACGGAAGAAGCGATCGCAAGTTTGCGATTTGATAGGTTAATATGTTCTCCTTTACCAGCTCGTCAAAATAAAATCGTCAGTTTGTTAAACAACGTTATTGTACTAACAACGCAAGGCATTAAAATTGCGTATAAATGTGTACCGATGTCCAAATAAGAAAGGACGCCGGCCATATCTCGGAAACTATTTACTCTACAGCTTCGGAAAAAAAAAATTATGAGTAAATTGGCCAAGAGAAATCGCTGGAAAATATTAATAAATATAGTTCGTAAGGCGACCGCTAGGAGGCGCCAATGCTATGGCAATTCAGAAAAGAGGTGTTTTTCTCAAAAATATGCCAAGTTAAGATGTATTTAAAATAGCGGCATTGTAATCTTTGGAAAATTTGGAATTTCTTTTGTGTAGAGGACTTTGCTCTATCTATGAAAATAAGGTGGGGGAAGGTCAAAATTGTTTTTCTTTAAACTCTGATGACTCCGGTTTGGGTAAACAAAATTAAGTAAACTAGGGCTCGCTTAAAAGAGCTTTTCTTACTTAATAATCTGCATTATAAATTTTGTTCAAATCGATTTTGGTCTAGCCGCCAGAGGGTGTTGTTTGACAAGAGAACAATTATTACTCATTATCATGAACAGTTTAAATAGCACGCTATATCTCTTTTTACATAGTTAAATAAAGGATAATATTACTAAGAAGTCAGCGCAAACCGCAACTTTCTATCTTTTTTTTCACCAGAGATATTAACGAAACAAATTTTGTTCCCGAAAATATCCCCGGAACACTACGATTATGATAAAGTTTATACCCGAGAATACTAAACTGTTGAGAAGCGACAGCCGGCGGCGGCGGCGTCTTTGATCTTCTTTTGATCTCGATGGGCCCATTTTCGATGACCTTGAATGACTCTCGTTTGACATTAAAGCAGTATAATACGAGAACACAACGGTTTTGTCTACGTTGTGTCGTACTTGTAGTACGGGAGCATGGGGAAGTAAATTATCTCATGAATCAGTAAATAAATCGAAATTATTTATTTAAAGTACTTATTATGTATAGGTATGTTGGGGTTTACTTATAATAAGATATATCTATGTATAGATTTATAATATGTACCTATAGATTACATCATACATTAGGGATAGGATAGAAAAATAAACCAAAGACACTCACAGGGCCGTTCCTGACGGGGCTGCAGCACGTGCACTCGCAGGAGCGGCGGAGATTAGGGGGCGGCATTTTATTTACAACAAAGCTTCTGAACCAGCTTTTATTAAAAAATATGAAACAATAAAATACAGTAGCATTTCAGGTTTAATGAAATACAATTAAACTCTGGTTTACAAAACGAATATTAAATATAAACCCAAGAATTAAATTAAATTTAGTGGTAAATGACGCTGCTAAAATAAACAATGAAATTGTTTAATTTTTCGACATTGCTCAAAAATCATATGTATTTTTGCAGCATCAGCTGTAAGGTGGGAGGTTTTGAGACTTAATATATCTATATTAACTTTGAAACCGTCAACCGACACTCAATGGGAAAGTAGAAAAAATAAATGTTATTAAACCTTTAATTTCAAATTTCAAAAACATTTACAACAGTCCTAATGAAATAGTCGATAACGATAAAAGATACATAAAAAACGAGAAATATGGCCCAAACATCAGCGGAGAAATTTACTTCATTTAAACTTATCTGTTCATTGATAATTTGGCATGATCTTCTGTCAAAAGTTATCGTTGTCTCAAAATCCTAAAATTAATCTTTGCGAATGTGTAACTGTTTCAAAAAAATTAATTAACTATCTCGATGAAAAAGGGACTGACGAGAGTTTTGATCTATTTATCAAAGAAGCTGAATCATTAGCTGCAGAAATTAACATACTGCCCGAATTCCCTCTTGTTCGTCAGCGAAAAGTCCCACGTCATTTCTCATACGAATCAAATGACGAGTTCGCTGTTGAGCAAAAACGAAATTTTAGAGTAAATTTCTATTTTAGTATATTAGATACAACCAAAAATTCAATAAAAGAAAGGTTTTCTTTACTAGAGGAATGTAACAATTATTGTTCTAAATGCTTATACGAGTTTCACGAAATGGACCTGGTTTTTTGCGAAAATCATGTATAGATCTGGATTCTTCTTTACAACAAGGGCAGGGTAACTTCCCATAACCAGATATCGAGGAAATGAACTGTGTAACGAAATTTTATCTTTTAACGCCATTGTTATCACTTAAAGAATTCAAACCCTACTTTATATTAAGTTATATAATAAAAAAACTCAAAATAAAAAACTTCAAAATAAAGAATTTGGGAAATTCAGATCAAGGATGTACAAATTCCACCTTTTGCATTAGGCACAATAACTGATGGGAAATTCCCTCTCCTAGAGAAATATTTTCAAACTTTGAAGTAAATATTTTTTCCAACTGATAAATAAAATTAACAAATTTTTCTGGTGGCGATTTAAGCGCGCCATAAATATCAGTTCCGTTGTTGCTTTGATTAAGTGACACGGGTCAAATATATAAACAAGATTTTTTCCTGCCAGTTCAAATTCGGCGTTTTGAGCATTAACACCCAATGATTTTGATACTTCAAGGAAATTTGAACCCATGTCACTTGCTATGCCCTTGACAATTAGCCCAGTTTTTAACAATTTGTCAACACATTCTTCCAAAATATTTTTTAAATCTGCTGCTTTCAACTGAGACCCAACAAAAAATGGGCAATTGGTTGCTTCCATCGCATATAAAGGCCTCTTGCCATTATTACCAATACATTTTACATTTTTACATATAGTGCTAGTTTTATTCTCATTTCCAATGTCTTCAAATCCTACAATTTCATCAGATTTGGTCCTGTAGAATAAGTTTCATTTTAATGACATTTCATCAATGCAAAGTAGACAGTGCTTATCCATTTTCCTCATTGTTTTTGATTTCCAAAACTCTTAAAAATTGATTTATTGTTTAGGCCTGGTCTTAAATAAAGGCTTTCGGTCATCCGCTGTAGACTTCCCTTTGTAGGTAGTGTTAGTAGCTTACTCAACAAATTGTAGGCCCTAGGACTTACGAAGTAAAGCATCAATGCAAATTGCTTAATTTCATTGGCGTATCGTCTTACAACTGGAGCCCTTGTTTTTAAAGCAACATGTGTTTTAATAATAGAGGATAGTGGCTTATCCAAAAGCACGTCACAAAATTTATTAAAATCTTCAAGATTATAGCCACCATATTTTTTAACTTTGACTTCCCAATTTTTTTGTCTTTTTGTAGACGTTTGATCTTCAACCTAAGTTTAGTTTTTCTAGGCGTGCCATAGCTTAGCTGAACAGGCGTCTGTGTACATCTTGTGAATGATAATGCAGACGATATTGTTTTATCTAAAAAGACAGGTTCAAGTTGCTGAACAAGTTGGGAAGTGCTTGGTTTACATGGATTCCAAGCACAATCGTTAGCATTTGATATCTCTTTTCTGAAAGGAGGAACAATGGTGATATTCGACAGGATTTTTATCTTCTTCGAAGATTCTCTGGAGATTTCAGGTTGTTGACTTTGGTTTGGTTCCGACAATTCTGGCCCTGTTTCTGCAATTTTTCTCTTGGCATGGTGCATGAAAATACTGGGAACTGCATTGGGATGAAGTCGTTTTTTTGACGCACCTGTGTTAGATATGCATTTCTTCTCGGAATGCTTTTCAAAGAGCCTGTAATGGTTTGGCATGTTGTTAATATTTTGTCCATAAGGTCAATTCGGTGGCAGCTTCTACCCACAGCTTTGCACTGAAGCAACAATATCAGTCATAAAAATATGAAAGACAAGTCAAATAATATTTTAAAAATTATTCATATGCAGTGAAACTTCTATTACCCGACACACCTACACAACGGAACACTACTGAATATTTAACTCACTGAACATTCCATATGTGGGTACATAGCTAAGACACCCATTAACAACGGACCCTCCTCACAACGATTCCGGACGAAAATGAATCCACATTTTTCTATTAATTCTTGCAATTCTACCAGCCAACGACGCACAGTAAATATGAAAAATTGAAGACAATTAAATATTTTTTGGTTTGGAAACCCAAACAACTGGCATTCATAAAACTAAGTAAGTATACCTATAATTTTGCAAATAACCTACTTTAGAATTTATCAATTCAAAAATAAACAAACCTAGAATGATTTTATACCAAAAAAAAATTACTCTTATGCAGCCAAAGAGGTATTCACTTCATAAACATTTGCATTCGATTCGTCTCTCAATCCCCGACCTAATGCGATTGGTTTCACTTAGTCTCAACTTATTTTACTTATTTGAGCCGGTTCTGATACGTGATAATCAATTTTAATAGATTCGGTTAGTTTTGGTTAGTGGTCTAATCAACTTTCGGTTAGTTTTACTTTGTCTCAACGTATTTTAGTCATTTGAACCGGTTCCAACACGTAATGATCAATCAATTTTGGTAGTTTGCGTTAGTTGTCTAATCAACTTTCGGTTAGTTTCACTTAGCCTCAACTTATTTTACTTATTTGAGCCGGTTCCGATACGTTATAATCAATTTTAATAGATTTGGTTAGTAGTCAAATCAATTTTCAGTTAGTGTCACTTAGTCTCAACTTATTTTAATCATTTGAACCGGTTCCGATAGGTTATTATCAATTTTGTTAGATTTGGTTAGTTTGGGTAAGTCGTCCAATCAACATTCGGTTAGTTTCACTTAGTCTCATAATAATTGAATAATTCTTTACCAATTCTATAAGAGAGGAAAAGAGAGATATAGTCATGTAGTTTATCTCTCTTGCGAGACAAAAATTCCAAAACGTATCGATATCCGTACGGCCTTGAAAAATCACTCTCATGAAACCACAAAAACATTCATTTCAAAGATGCCGCTAGAAACCAATCCATTACGTTCCACCACATTTTCCACTGCAACACCGGATCGCATTTAGGCACAACGTACATGATGTGGTCACCTCTGTATTGGGCAAAACCAGAAAAAAGCCTCCGCGCTGTCGTGCTCCGGCCAACCAGGCGCGCACTAATTCTGAAAACGGCAGATTATTCAGCAATCATTATAAAGAAACTTTTATATAAAACATTTTTCTTTAACTAAGAAAATATAGGGTCATTTTGAAATTGACAATTTTTTTATTTTCCCCCGTATCTCTTAAGCGAGCGAAAATTTTCAAATTTTGATTCGACCATTTTAAGTTAGACCTAAAAAGAGCACATGACACCTATATTACTTTTTTGATAGTACTAAAGCATAAAAGTGTCGAAAATGGGACACCCGATACATTGTGCTTAAATGCCACCGGGCCACACTGAAACGATTGTTAAAACGATATATATGCACAACCATAACGTCTCAACCAATAAGCAATGTTAAGTTTGACCCATAATTGTAGGACGTTGGTGTTCGTTGTCGAGAAGTTTCACTGTGGATACTATGTGACATAGAAAATAGAACACTTGGTATTTTTCTATACAACACATAAACATGCTCTGCTATAAAACATCATATCCTCCCTAATAATAAAGCTATTAATGTTCTCAAAATGTTGCGAATAGTTTAACTTTTCTTCAGTTAGAAAAAAAATAATATTATTTTATTAGTTTTAAGTTAAATATTTTCATTCCAGAATAACCCAATGGTAGAAAATCATGAATTTGACAACTCAGTAACACACTAAAACTCGACTGTTACCTAAAAGGATAACTGTTTATTAAATAGTTTGAAGAAATAATTTATATAAAAATAAATACTTTCAGGTCTGGATTTCTGGGAAACGAAACTAAACTAAATCCTTGCCCAGTAAGAATCGAGCATACCCTATAGACACAATTGTTACCCCAACTCGACATGCCTATAATTATTATTATTAATATGCCAATCGAAAAAAAACAACAATAAAGCGAAAATACAGATAGTTAAAAAATGCACTTTTAGCGACACGAACACTGCCACTTGGACTACAAAAGAACTTACCTGTTGACATCAATGACATTATCTCGACACTGACGGACGTGACGGAAAAGCAGCATATTTGGCGAATGCGCATACTAGATTGAAATTATTCTGTCGCTTCTCAACAGTTTAGTATTCTCGGTTTATACTTTAATATCGCAACCTGTAGAAGAGAATAATAATTTAAACAATAGTCAAGTAGGCCTGGAATGCAACAAAGAATACACCGAAAGACGTCAGTTTGATGACATTTATCTTCGGTGTTGCAGTATTAAAAGTACTTTTTTAACGATGAGAATTCCAAATGAAGAAGCGTATAATATGCTAGCGATTTATTTTGAATGCAACCAAAATTCAACTATCGCATCTAAAATATACATCCTAGAAGGAGACATTACACAAAAATGACATTTACAAGATTAGCATAACATTTTAAAACACCACAGGTTAGTTAAAAAATCCGATATTTAAACTTGCGTAGAAAGCAAGTATCTTGTATCAGTATATTTTTATTTTTAATAATTTTTCATTAATTGTTTTCCGGTAACAATAAAATTGTTTTAGGCTGCATCCCTATCATATGGTTCTCCACCAAACTTTATTGGAAACGGACTTTGATACAAGGCGGTATTTTTGCTATTGGTTCATTAATATGATGAGAGAAAATCCTCACATTGCCTCTAGTATTTTGTGGAGGGACGAGGCAACTTTCACTAGTGTTGGTACTGTAAACTTGCACAATTTTTTGGTTTATATTTTGATTCTTTAATAAATTTTCGTTTTTTTTGCTATAATATTGTAGGCAGATAAATGAACATTGCCATTTTCTCGTAGTCGTGTAGCTGCTAATCTTGTAAATGTCCTTTTTGTGTAATGTCTCGTTCTAGGATACCAAATTCTGTAAATTCTAGATGCGATAGTTAAATTTTGGTTGCATTCAAAATAAATCGCTAGCATATTATACCCTTCTTCATTTGGAATTCTCATCGTTAAAAAATTACTTCTAATACTGCAACACCGAAGAAAAATGTCATCAAACTGACGTCTTTCGGTGTTTTCTTTGTTGCATTCCAGGCCTACTTGACTATTGTTTAAATTATTATTCTCTTCTACAGGTTGCGATATCACCGTCTATAGATATTCTAATAAGTCCGCTCACTCGAGCGTGCCGCGGAAAATTTCCCTCCTGCCTGCGCCAATCCCTCACCCATCGGCTACATCTCAATGTCACGGCTTAGCCGTGTCTCAGTTTTCGCAAGCACTTTCGCGATCGGACGGTGTGAATTTATTTTTACGGAAGTGTGAATTTATTTTTACGGAATAGTTTTCGCACGATGTACGCTATTTAAAAAATATATATGGTTAAGATGGCTAAAGGTGGAATTCCCTCGGAGCGGCTATCGCTGACGATAATCGCGTAGTGATTATCGCTCAGCGATAATCGCTATAGGTATGTTTCCCAACCAGCGTTCGCGACATTAAATTTCAAGCGAGTATCGGTAATTATCCTATTAGTTCTTCGTTCGTTCTGTGTCATTGGAATTAGTTTAAGGCGGAGTAGCAAACTACTTGCGGCTTATATGATGTATGAAGAAGTCGAAGATGATGGCATACTTCAAATGTGTGTGGTTCTACGAGATGAGGTCGATACGATATACAGTATGTCCCCGGATGGGGTTAACAAGAGGACAAATGGACTAAAAATTGAAAAATACGATAAAAAGTTCTTCTTGATAAAAGTTTTTGCTTCCTCTAAAACTAAGAACGAGCGATCACAAATTAACAATACCTGTAATTTTCCAAGAGTAAACTATGTGATTTTATTTTTTTTAATAATGTTAAACAAAAAAGTTGATTGCAGATAAGTTATTGAAATGCAGGAATAGTATTAACAAGTATACAGGGTGCTACAAATTCCAGGGCGTAACTAGAAATTCGCCCCCCCCCCCTTCGCAAATTATTTTGGGGACCCCCTCGGCGCCCTTGTATTCCAGAGCTTTTCCTTTTTAGGGCCCCTCTGAGCGGCGGGCCCCCCGGCTGGCGGGGGTGTAGTTACGCCACTGTCAAATTCCAAAAACCAACGATGTATCACACTAGTCGGATAGTGGTAACAAATATTGTCATAAGTGAAATCGGGTGTCTAACACATTATCTTTTATGGAAAAAATCTAGATTTGTTGATTTATTGATATGTGCGATACATCGTTGGTTTTAGACCAAAGGCTTTTTAAAAATTTATTATTTATTTAAAAAAATTAAGGGGTCCAATAGCGAAACGTCGGATTTAAAATTTGATACCGCCAGCTTGTAGAGGAGAAAAAGTGGCAACAATAATGTGACATTTATTTTACTTTATCTCTTCAAACAAAGGCAGGAAAAAATTAAAATAAAATAGATGATTTTCGATTTTTTAAGGATATCTCCGGAAGTAGACGGAAATTTCTAAGTTATTTGACGGCATGTCAATCATCCTTAAATTTCGCAACTTTGCCCCAATTTAACTGACCCCGTATCTCTTACGGCTTTTGAGATACCCATACAAAGAAACGAATTTGTAGCACCCTGTATACTTGTTAATAATATTCCTGCATTTCAATAACTTATCTGCAATCAACTTTTTTGTTTAACATTATTAAAAAAAAATAAAATCACGTGATTTACTCTTGGAAAATTTCATGTATTGTTAATTTGTGATGGCTCTGTATAATATACGGTATTATTTTTGGGCTGTTCTCAGTTTTAGAGGAAGCAAAAACTTTTATCAAGAATAACTTTTTTCGTATCTTTCAATTTTTAGTCCATTTGTCCTCTTGTTAGCCCCATCCGGGGACATACTGTATATCTCTAGACAGGAGGAGGGCTTTTTCACTCAGTTAATACAAATCCATTTGAAGCCTGACGATAAAAAATTCCGAAAATGTTTCAGATTGAACCGACCTCAGTTTAAACTAAGGAAAAGTCGTTGGTCGCAGCGACTATATTTGCCCTGGGAGAAGGCAGTTTGCGACGCACGCTGCCCCCGGCGATTATCGCTGGCCGCTGTCGCTTGTAGGAAAGTGATTCCATAAAAGAACAATAGTATCAGTATCAGCGCGATCGTCGCAGCGACGATCGCTGAACGATCATCGCAGCTATCGCTCGGAGGGAATTCCACCTTAAGGGTAGTTTTTCTTATTGTACTGTTGATGACTGTTGAGTGTTGTGTAACTACACGTGATCTCTCCTTCTTTCTCTCTTATGGAATTGGTAAAGAATTATTCATTTATGAGATGAAGTGAAGCTAACCGAAAGTTGATTAGATGACTAACCCAAACTAACCAAATCTATTAAAACTGATTATAACATATCGGAACCGGTTCAAATGACTAAAATAAGTAAGGCTAAATGAAACTAACCGAAAGTTGATTGGATGACTAACCCAAACTAACCAAATATATTAAAATTTGTTATAGCGTATCGGAACCGGATCAAATGACTAAAATAAGTTAAGACTATGTGCAACTAACCGAAAGTTAATTAGACGACTAACCAAAACGAACTAGATGTATTAAAATTGATTATAACGTATCGGAACCGGTTCAATGTCTCATATAATTTGAGACTAAGTGAAACTAACCGAAAGTTGATTCAGCGACTAACCCAAACTAACCAAATCTATTAAAATTGGTTATAGCATATCGGGACCTGATCAAATGACTAAAAAAAGTCGAGACAAAGTGAAACTAACCGAAAGTTGATTCGACGACTAACCCGATCTAACCAAATCTATTAAAATTGATTATAACCTACCGGAACCGGTTGAAATGACTAAAATAAGTTGAGACAAGGTGAAACTAACTGAAAGTTGATTAGACGACTAACCAAAACTAACTAAATGTATTAAAATTGATTATAACGTATCGGAACAGGTTCAATGTTTCATATAAGTTGAGACTAAGTGAAACTAACCGAAAGTTGATTCGACGACTAACCCAAACAAACCGCATCTAATAAAATTGATTATAACCTAGCGGAACTGGTTGAATTCACTAAAATAAATCGAGACAAAGTGAAACTAACTGAAAGTTGATTCAGCGACTACCCCAAACTAACCAAATCTCTTGAAATTGTTTATAACGTATCGGAACCGGTTCAAATGACTAAAATACGTTGAGACTAAGTGAAATTAACCGAAAGTTCATTCGACGACTAACCCACTCTAACCAAATCTTTTAAAATTGATCATAACCTATCGGAACCGGTTGATATGACTAAAATGAGTTAAGACAAAGTGAAACTAACTGAAAGTTGATTCGGCGAATAACCCAAACTCACCAAATCTATTAAAATTGGTTATAGCATATCGGAACCTGATCAAATGACTAAAATAGGTCGAGAGAAAGTGAAACTAACCGAACGTTGATTCGACGACTAACCGAATCTAACCAAATATATTAAAATTGATTATAACCTACCGGAACCGGTTGAAATGATTAAAATAAGTTGAGACAAAGTGAAACTAACTGAAAGGTGATTAGACGACTAACCAAATGTATTAAAATTGATTATAACGTTTCGGAACCGGTTCAAATGTCTCAAGTAAGTTGGTACTAAGTGAAACTAACCGAAAGCTGAATCGACGACTCACCCAAACTAACCAAAACTCTTAAAATTGATTATAACCTAGCGGAACCGGTTGAATTCACTAAAATAAGTCGAGGCAAAGTGAAACTAACTGAAAGTTGATTCGGCGACTAACCCAAACTAACCAAATCTATTAAAATGTATTATAACGTATCGGAGCCAGTTCAAATATCTAAAATAAGTTGAGACTAAGTGAAATTAACCGAAAGTTGATTCGACGACTAACCCAATTTAACCAAATCTATTAAAATTGATTATAACCTATCGGAAACGGTTGATATTACTAAAATGAGTTGAGACAAAGTGAAATTAACTGAAAGTTGATTCGGCGACTAACAAAATTAACCCCAACTTACAAACATAACCAAAAAAATAAAAATAAAACATGTCCCCGACGGGAATCGAACCCGGGCCGTAGTATCACAAGCACAGAAGCTGATCCTGAAACTCAACTGCGCATGATTGCAAATAGTTATACCGCAGACGCTAGACGCTTGTATAGAAACGCAACGAATATAAGGAAATAAAATATAGTCAGCAAGAGAAATAATCATGCGCCTCAAATCCTCTTCTCGACCTTTAATATAGATCAATGAACAATATCAATTCTTATCAGCTTAATATCACTATCCCTTTGCCTCGCTTTAATAAGTTATATAAAATAATAATTTCAGGAATAATAGATATTGGTTTAAATTCAGCACAACACAACTATTGACTAACATAAAATTGTCAAACAGAGAAATGGACCATTTTAATTTAAAATCATATAGAATTAAAGAATAAATCTGGCAACACAGTTTTGTCTACAAACCTACCATGCGTCATCTGCGAGATTTCAATAAAAACAAAACAATACATTGAAAGTCGGCAGAGAAAAGTAGTCGCAATTACAGCAGATTTGTACAAGTTTTTAATGATTTTTTAAGTCACGAGTAGCACAGTATACGTAATAGAAGTGAATAATCGTTATCGAGTCTCAACTTATTTTACCGAGTCGGTTCCGATACGCTATAATCACTTTTAATGCATTTGGTTAGTCGTCTAATCAACTTTCAGTTAGTTTCACTTAGTCTCAACTTATTTTAGTCATTTGAGTCGGTTCCGATACGTTACAATCAATTTGAATAGATTTGGTTAGTTGTCTAATCAACCTTCGATTAGTTTCACTTAGTCTCAACTTATTTTAGTCATTTGAGTCGGTTCCGATACGTTACAATTAATTTTAATAGATTTGGTTATTTTGGGTTAGTCGTCGAATCAACTTTCGGTTAGTTTCACTTAGTCTCAACTTATTTTAGACATTTGAACCGGTTCCGATATGATATAATCAATTTTAATACATTTGGTTAGTTTTGGTTAGTCGTCTAATCAACTTTCGGTTAGTTTCACTTAGTCTCAACTTATTTTAGTCATTTGAGTCGGTTCCAATACGTTATAATCAATTTTAATAGATTTGGTTAGTTTGGGTTAGTCGTCGAATCAACTTTCGGTTAGTTTCACTTAATCTCACTTATTTTAGTCATCTGAACCGGTTCCGATAAGTTATAATCTAAGATTTGGTTAGTTTGGGTGAGTCGCCGAATCAGCTTTCGGTTAGTTTCACTTAGTCTCAACTTGTTTTAGTCATTTGAACCAGTTCCGATACGTTATAATACATTTTAATAGATTTGGTTAGTTTGGGTTAGTCGTCCAATCAACTTTCGGTTAGTTTCACTTCGTCTCATAAAAATTGATTAATTCTTTACCGATTCCATAAAAGAGAAAGAGGGAGAGAGAGAGAGTCATATTCTTTATCTCTCTTACGAGACGAAAATTCCAAAACGTGTCGTTACATGCATGGCTTTGAAAAATCACTTTTATGAATCCAAAGAATATCAAAATAGCGTAAAATTTGTGGATTTATAATATTTACCTTCACCCAAATTATGTATATAAGTTGAGTTATATATGAGTTTAAGTAAGTTTGTTCGCTGTTTTAACCACTAATTAAGAATAAAAAAACCCTAGATGGAAAACACTTTTAATGTTTGGGTTAAGTTATGGGTGTGGCACGGGTTAGTTGGGGTTTTCAATTTTTATTTAGTTAAAGACGAAATCCACTGTGACAACGCATTTGTCATATTAATAACAAAATATAATAAGATACCTATCGACAGCCGAAAATATCAGGTTAAAATTGTTCTATCGTCGCTATTTTCCTGTTATATTTTGTAACTTGTGTTCGGAATTAAACAATACCAGTTGTACCTACTGGTATTTTTATCCATATCGTAGATAATATTTCGTTTAATATTTACTTATTTATTATAATACTAAATAACTCTTACAAAGTAGTATCATTAATGAGCTATAAATGAGACAGCGAATGTCAATAATTGTTCATAACAAATAAATAATCCAAACATTAATACATAATCATATTCATATCATTTATTCCTAATAGAACGCTCCCCGTATAAAAATAATCGAACGGCAGTTCATATTGATCGTACACCGTAGCTGCATCCATTCGTCTGCTGTACAGTGGCCGAGTGTGTTCAAGGTTAACGGCAGTATTTTCCACGGCACGCTGGAGTGAGCGGACTTATTAGAATATCTAGAGACGGTGGCGATATTAAGGTATAAATTTTATCATAATCGCAGCAAAATTATTATAGACCGTCAGATAATGACAGATTTAGGTGCCCCATTTTCGCATACAAGCCTCGAATAGGGTTGAAAAGTACATCGATGTTGACTAAAATGGAGGGAAATTTACGAGTGGCCCCTGGGGATAACATATGGAAAATTCGATTTTCCAGAACAGAAATAAAAAGAGTCTGTTGACCATATTTTCACGCAAGCCGTGTTCACTAGATTATTAATTAATAGAACCTGGCTTCGAAATACCAAAGGCTTGAGTGTTGCAGGTGGCTGAAGGGTTAAAATAAGGGCGTAATCTTGTAAGGAAAAAATCGAGATTTTGACACATTTTTCCAAACAAGCCCATCGAAAGTGTGAAAATTTACATCGTCACTAGACCGAAAAACATATTGGCTTGAGTGGTACAGTAGGGCATAAGTAGATTTTGGGGTCGGAAAATTAAACGGAAATTATTTTCAATTTTTCAGTTATTTTTTCATGCAAGCCTTTGAAGGTATAGAATGTTATTGATGTGTTAGACATTACAATAAAATTGACATGACTATCGGATGTGGCCAGAACGAAGGCTTGCGTCGGAAAGTCGCAGGAAAATTGTCTCCATTTTCTCCCGCAAGCTGTTTGGCATATACTTAGAAAACGAGATTCTAAGACTAAATAACAAAAGGCTTGAGTGTGGGACATGGTCATTAAATTATTTATACATAATTTATTTAACAAAGAGCTGACAAAAAAATATATAGAAACTTCCACCATTTTCCCACACAAGCCCTTTGGAATATGCTTAGAAAAAAATTATTCTAAGACTATATAACATAAGGCTTGAGTGTCGGACGTCGTCATCATGTTAATTATATATTTTGATCAACGTATTCTCTTCTAGACCGTCAGATAGTGACAGATTTAGGTGCCCCATTTTCGCATACAAGCCTCGAATAGGTTTGAAAAGTACATCGATGTTGAGTAGAATGCAGAGAAATTTACGAGTGGACCCTGGGGATAACATACGGAAAATTCTATTTTCCAGAACATAAATAAAAGGAGTATGTTGTTCATATTTTCACGCAGGCCGTGTTCACTAAATTATTAACTAATAGAACCTGGCTTCGGAAAACCAAAGGCTTGAGTGTTGCAGGTGGCTAAAGGATTGAAATAAGGGCGTGATCTTATAAGGAAAAATCGACATTACTTGACGCTTGAGTGGCGTGAATGGATAAGTAGATATTGGGGTCGGAAAATTTAACGGAAATTATTTTCAATTTCTCAGTTATTTTCTCATGCAAGTATAGAATGTTATTGATATGTTAGACATTACAATAAAATTAGCATGACTCTCGGATGTGACCGGAGCGAAGACTTGCGTCGGAAAGTTGCAGGAAAATTGTGTGGAAATTGTCTCCATTTTCTCCCGCAAGCTGTTTGACATATGCTTAGAAAAAGTGATTCTAAGACTAAATAACAATAGGTTTGAGTGTCCCACATGGAGCATATTATTTATCCATAAAAGAGCTGACAAAAAATATATATTTATGTTTATTTATGCAAGGTTATTATTATTACTATTATTATTAGTTATTAATCGCTTTGTTATTCGGTTATTATTCCTATAATATTTTAAGTTTCTCTACTAGGATAATTTTAATAAGCTTGAATATGTAATATTATTTAAAGGAAATGGTATTTGACTTTTTTATATATGAGTATTATTTGGTACCGACGCCGACGCGACTGGCAGATTACCTACGGCTGGAGTCACCAAGCAATCAAGATCGCTGGTGAAACAATACGTGCCATCAACAAAGTAGAAGAATTGCATTAACAAAACATCACATATTTGTTTCACCAGCGCTCTTGATTGCTCGGTGACTCCAGCCGTAGGTAATCTACCGGTCGCGTCGGCGTCGGTACCAAATAATACTCAAATATAAAAAAGTCAAATTCCATTTTCTTTATAGTATATTAAGTATCAAGAACAGTAAGGACAGTTTACCGATCGACGACAATGTTTGTGCGACTGAGCGAAGCGAAGTCGCCAATATTGGAGGAGATCGGTAAACTCCTTACTGTTCGAGATGCTTATACTATTTTTTGTACGCCCATTATGAACACAAAGACATTGACTAAGCAAATATCTTGAAAATGGTAAAAATTGTGTTTTGGATAATTATTTCTGCCCTGTAGATCCACTAAATCAAGTGGGTTCTGTTGTTACTATGGATACGTTTGTAATTTTACTTTTTAATGTCACGATATTTGACAAACGCGTGACTATTATTATATCAGTAGTGTTTTAGAAGTATGAGTGAGTCTGAGAACGATAATTCTGATATTGAAGAGGCATGGGAAATTTACAAAATACTGATGTTTCAAGAAAGGATCATCTAAAGATGATGTAATTTTTCGACAAATTATATATATTTTACTTACCGTTCAGCTGAACGGTAAGTAAATTACTTACCGTCGCGTTTTTGCTTAGTAACCAGTAAACTTAACCTACCGTTCTAAAACCAAGCACGGTAAACAATCCGAAATAGCATGGGCGTACAAAAAATAATATTACATATTCAAGCTTATTAAAATTATCCTAGTAGAGAAACTTAATATATTATAGGAATAATAACCGAATAATGAAGCGATTAATAACTAATAATAATAGTAATAATAATAACCCTGCATAAATAAACAATAATGTATTTTTTTGTCATACGCTCCCAAAAATAGCTATTTTACGGACTCATTTAAGTCCGTAAAATGCTTCTTTTTCGGCCTAGTCCCTAAAAGTCGTCATGGCAGCCTTTCCGGATTATTCCAAAATTTCTGAATATGTCTAAATGTCAAATTTCGAATGACATGACAAAATTATCAAATAGTTGCTACGATATCAATTTCTAAGCTAACTTTGTCGAACATTATGATGTCAAAAATTATGGTAAATTTGCAAATTTAGGCGTGACAAAAAATAGTGTTTGTGACACGTATCTAAATAAAGTTTTTCAGAACTCATCTGCTATTCCGGACTCGGCTAACGCCTCGTCCGGAAACAGAAATGATTCGTCCTGAAAAACTTCATTTTAGGTACTTGTAACAAAAATAACTATTTTGTCAGCTCTTTTATGGATAAATAATATGCTCCCTGTGGGACACTCAAGCCTATTGTTATTTAGTCTTAGAATCACTTTTTCTAAGCATATGCCAAACGGCTTGCGTGGGAAAATGGTGTAAATTTCCATACAATTTTCCTGCAAATTTTTATGTTCTGAAAGTACCAAGGCCACTCTTTACACTCAAGCCATTATTTTTAACGAACTCTTAAACTCATAACTTTTTATTGCAATTAATTTCGTTGGTTGGAAAATAACTGAAAAATCGAAAAGAATTTCCGTTAAATTTTCCGACCCGTATCTACTTATCCATTCACGCCACTCAAGCCAATATGCTTTTCGCGCTAGTGATGATGTACGTTTTCATATTTTCTAGGGGCTTGTGTGGTAAAATCTGTCAAAATCTCGATTTTTTCCTTACAAGATCACGCCTTTATTTCAATCCTTTGGCCACTGCAACACTCAAGCCTTTGGTTTTCCGAAGCCAGGTTCTATTAATTAATAATTTAGTGAACACGGCTTGCGTGAAAATATGAATAACAGACTCCATATATTTCTGTTCTGGAAAATCGAATTTTCCGTATGTTATCCCCAGGATCCACTCGTAAATTTCTCTACATTCTACTCAACATCGATGTACTTTTCAAACCTATTCGAGGCTTGTATGCGAAAATCGGGCACCTAAATCTGTCACTATCTGACGGTCTATTAGATTATGCTGCTAAAATAAGATATGTAAAACGACATTACTGGTTTGAAAATAATCTCCAGTACTTTTTTGGTCACTTTTACAAAAAGAATCACCGTGTTCTGGGGATACTTTCGGGAATAAAATTTGTTTCGTTAATATCTCTGGTGAAAAAAAAAGATAGAAAGTTCCGGTTTGCGCTGACTTCTTAGTAATATTATCCTTTATTTAACTATGTAAAAAGAGATATAGCGTGCTATTTAAAATTTTTATGATAATGGGTAATAATTGTTCTCTTGTCAAACAACACCCTCTGGCGGCTAGACCAAAATCGATTCGAACAAAATTTATAATGCAGATTATTAAGTAAGAAAAGCTCTTTTTAAACTAGCCCTAGTTTGTTTAATTCCGTTTACCCAAACCGGAGTCAGCAGAGTTTAAAGAAAAACAAATTTGACCTTCCCCCACCACCTTATTTTCATAGATAGAGCAAAGTCCTCTACACAACAGAAATGCCGCTATTTTAATACATATTAACTTGGCATATTTTTGAGAAAAAACCTCTTTTCTGAATTGCCATAGCATTTACGCCCTCTAGCGGTCGTCTTACGAACTTGAAAATAATTTCCAGCGATTTCTCTTGGTCAATTTACTAATAAATTTTTTTCATCGAAGCTGTAGAGTAAATGGTTTCCGATATATGGCCGGCGTCCTTTCTTATTTGGACACCCGGTACACATTCTTAACTGTTTGTGCTAGTGAGATATATCAAAATGCTGACATAATAATTAACAATACGAAATTTTTCATTTTATCGGGTTATACAGAGTAAAGAAGTTTTTCTACTTGAACTATATTTTAAGATTTGCCATTCAAAATCGTTTCGTTTATTCTTAGCATATAAAATTTAGTTAATGCAGAATTTGAATAATTAGCACTGCATATTGTTTAATTTAACGTCAACAAAATAAATTAAAATCGTCGCCACACTGTAAACCGTTATATAATTTAAATAATTTCTCCCTTGCGGTGAAGTCTTTAATTTACGAACATCCTCGAAATAATTGCGGTCTTCCGGAATCTAAGTAGTCAAGATCCTATTTTCTGCTGGATTAAGTTTTAATTATTCCTAAATTATCGTACTCTGGCTTGAAGACGCGTCATATTAATAAAGAAGGTGTCTATTTTAAACGGTAGAGTAGTAAAGGTAAGAAGCCTAGTTTGATATTCTATGTGATACTAACCCGTCCAATTATGCGAATTAGACGTTTCCATGTAACACAGGTCTGTGTGTATGTGCTATGCGGTACGTCTCGTTTAGTATGTCTCGTTTAATTTGAAATATGGCGCCGACTAGAGAACGACTGAAAAGTGACGCTCTACAAAAATCAAAGCTTAAGTGTTGTAAAACAAAAACTAGTTCTACTTTGGTGGGTGTATTTTGTGTATATAATATGGCTTACTTCGTTAATGTATCGAGTTTTCTTTTTTATTTTTTTAAATGGTCGCTATTTTTCGTGTACCTAATAGTTTTTTAAGAGGGTATTGAGAATAATTTTGAGAACTATTTTAAAAAGTCTTTTCCATTATAATTAGCACATGCATCGAAATGTGAGTAATGTAGTAATAAGTCCTCAAATTCATTTATTAACTTATTAAAGATTATGCAAGTCACAGATACAATATTTATAACCTGTTCTTGGGGATATAAAAGTTCTCCATGATTTAATTTATGAATGAGATCAAAATTGTCCACAACAATAAATTGCTCGTCATATACAAATTTCTGTTTACAGCTGTTATATATTTTTTTAACGTAATGTAGCAACTATAACCACCTAAATATGTAATTAACGACAATACATCTTTGATAATCTAAAAGAAATCTTAATTTATTAAAATTTGAGACAATAACATATTAAATTGGGGAAGTCTTTTTGAGAGCAATAATTATCATCTGGGTCATTATCAGTTAGCTCATTAACATCAAGGGCCAAAATTGAGACTGAAGTGTTAATATAGATTGAATTATAAGTCTGTTCTCTGTCTCATATAACTGTCGCCCAGAAATATGATAATGATCACCTGCCACTGGAAACAAATAATAATATATATGCTCATAAATATAAAGACAGAAATTTGAATTAAATTTGGGTTATAATAGAAGTGAATTAGAATGATCGGACAATTATTAGGCACGCTTTAGCTATAACAGAAGTAACAATATAACACCAAATGATTACGAAAGAACAAACCAAGTTCAACAGATTAATCAATAATCACAATATACCAAATCTATCGTCTCACCATACTAGTAATTAAAAGTTATCAGTCTAATAGTAGCTACTAACTTTGTGCGCGTTTACCATGGTAGACGATTCGCAGTTGTACATAAATAAACCTTACTGATTTAGATCATTAAATACCGTAAAATTATTATAACTGGATAGTCAATAAATCAGTATGACAATGTTGATCATTTAAGACAATATAAATCAAATCATAAAAATAAGAAATGTAATATATAAAAAACTACGAGCATTAATAGAACCACACTAGTAAATATCGCAGTTATTTAGATACGCATTGGTAAGCTGTGCTTACACCGAAACAGTTCCAAAAATAATTATATCAATACCTCGCAGGAAGAAATAAAAACACGCTGAAAATATCAATAAACTGCCAATAACATTACGTAGGAAGATCACAATTATAACCTAAACTTATCTTAACTGGTCTTCGCCGTTATCACCTACGGCCTTCTGCACGTGGACTACTGCTATGCACCTTGGGACCCATAAAACTCTCAGTGGTATTTGAGGTAATGCCCATACCTCTGTGGCTACAATCGGTAACAATACAACACAACCAACTGTATTTACTGCTAGCTACTTGGTTAGCTACTTAGTCTCTCTTCAAGCAAAGCTCGCTCCAAACAAAATAGCTTGCTCCATAGACCCAACTCCAAGCAAAAATAGCTCCAGCCAAAATAGCTCCTAAAACTGGCTCCCGATAAAAAAAAACCCTGAAAGAGAACAAGCGCTAAGTATGCATTCTCTTACTGCAATTACAGGCAGTTTCAGCTCTTTCAGAAATACTCTCCACGCAATGGGTTTTTAAAAATAATAATGAGAGTATTTAAAAATAATAATGAGAGTCGTCATGCCAAAATGCGAAGGTCATAATAACCAATATCATATCAACCCTACAGGTGATAGACATAAAATACTAAGAAAACTGACCAATAATATAACCACTGTTTGCTCTGTTAAGAGTTTAGACCCCCAGGCAAGAACAAAGCTTGTCCATTTATGTCATTAACATTAAATCTAAATTTGCTAAGCTTATGTACGACTTTACAAGTTCTTATAAGCAAAATTCAAAGTAGAAAAGAAATTTATCAAAGATTATATACAACGGTATCATGAAACTATCATTCAATACGCTTATTTTCCCCAGAATATCACTTCTTGCAAAAATAATGAGTATAATTAGTCGTGCTGTGCCTGTTCCAGGCCCAAGTTGTCTTTTGTTTGACGATATTGCATGATATACGTGCAAGAATTAATAAATTTTCGGAAGTAACACTCCCTATATAGCAGTATTGTGCAGTATTTGAATCCCCTCTGAGACCCGTTAGAAAACTATAATATACCCTGATAAAAAAAATCCCCCTGTACAGAAAATAAATGAGTATGTACAAAATATAAGATATGTATATTTATTTACCTAACTACGTAGGGTTTTACGATGGTAATGACGAATTGGGAGCAACAACGCTCTCTTCTGCAGGCATTCCTCGAGGAAGGAAACGGCGTACTTTGTTCCAGAATCCACTGCACGTGGCAAGTTACCAACCAAAAATCTTGACTCTCAGGCAAAAATCCATCCAATCCAGTCAAGTAATTCACTACAGCAACCCAGCAACTATGCCACTTTTTATCGCCCGAAATAAGTATAATCCCCCTCAGGGTGAATTAAAAATTCTTAAACTTTTTATCAGACATGCGCACTACCTCCTTAGAAGGTTTGCCGAAGAAAGAGAACGACATCAGGTCGAAAACGGCCACATAGCTGTTGAAATTCAATGCTAAAAGACAGGAAAAAAATTCGGCTCACAGGACCGCTTTACACTGTTCTGTAGCCTACGCAAAATACTACCAGCCGGTTGTCGTCAAATCTACCAACGTCTGCAATATGTAATGAAATGTCCCTAAGGCTGTATGATATTATGCATTGCTGGTAGAACAAAGAAATCCAACGATAAATCCATCATTGACAATGCCCAAACAACCAAAAACTAATTTATTCCGGCCGGCGCCATTTAAAACCCCTACACCAAATCTGTTCAACGCGGTCAATCGAATCGAACCTAAACGTACCTTTAGTTTCCGCCGAGGTCCTTGCTCAAACCATATATTTAATACTGCAAAGCAGTTCGAGCGACGTTGCCAAGTTAGGGAACAGACGCATTTAATAAAACATCCTGACTGCGTATTTTTGAAGCGAAAAACAGTCGTTTAACAACAAAACAAGGGTAGCATATCAATTAATTATGTATTTTCCTGTTGGCCTAAGCCGTAACCACGTCAAAAATCGCACGACGACCGCTAGCGCATAAAACATCTGGCAACGTTCCAAGAATATCCCTTTCATTAAACGTTCCGAAGTGCACTGCTTATTATATTTGTCCGTAGGCAACCAACAATTCTTTTAAGGTATATTACCGCCGAAAAGGAAACTATTCGTAAGGTAAGAGATTTAATTGAACGTTTCCGAAGTGCACTGCTATAGACTTAAATGTTTTCTTGATAGCGATGTAGAATACGGTACGATCTATTGACTGATTATATGTTAAGCCAGTGAAATCAAACAGAGAAAATCAAATTTATAGTCAGCTAGACAGGCTAGCATAATAGACGCAGGATTAAGGGTGGAATCACTGACTTTATTTGACCTCTATCTGTTACATGTTTTCATGCTAAATTGACATGTAACACCGAAAACATGGACTTTAGGCCCATTTATATAGTTTCCATTACAGTCACTTTTGAGGTATAATTAGACTATGACTCAGTTATCACAAAACATGCTATTAAACACGAACAAAGTTGTATAAACTAATCCAAAATAACCCAATCAATGTTGTTGGCTCTACTCAAAGCGCAGAGCAACAGAAGTCCGAAATATATAGTTTTACGTGTTTGAAAATACGCCTAACAATTTAAATTGTATACCTAAATATACAACGAAATATTAGGTAAAAGTTTCACGCACTTAAAAGCACGTAAATTGTTCAGATTTCAGAAAAATGCAAGGAAATAACACGAACTGTGGAATACCACAGCCATTATACTAAGCCAAACTAATCGTTTGTTTTAACTGCACTGTTGCCGGCTCTATAGCGAAAGTACAGCAAACGGTAATTGGCGGGTGTTGGGACAAAGCTTACAGAATTAAACTATTTTTAAATCCGTAAACTTTGGTTGAGACCAGCCCTATTGCCAATTATTGAGATCGGCACATTATCCGGGGAATATGTGTATGATTTTAAATATGTATGTACAATGTACAATCAAGGTGTCTGTCTATAGTTTATAGGTATAGATACATAATATGAATAATGTATCTAATACATATGTACGTATGTATGTATTTAGAGAGATGGTTATTAATAATGCGCGAAATTTAAAACGTACTTATTTACTTGTTCTCATTTCGAGAATTTCTACATAGCGCACAGCGGTGGCGGCGGCCACCAGTTATCCGGCGTCGCCGATCATCGAGCGGCAGATTATCGAGAGTCCACTGTATTATTTTAGGAAAGTGCACGAACAGGGCAGTTGTATTAGATAATTAAATAAATAAATTACGAAATAGCTCATTATAAAAATTGGAAAGAGCATCTTATGGAAATATGTCTTTTACAATTCTTTATATACGGGTATCCTAATATTCGCCACTATCGTAGTAATCTGGCAACGTTGCAACCAATTTCGTATCCATCGCGAAAGAATTAGGCAAGTCCGAGTTCGACGAAAATCAGCCGTCGGGGGTTTTCAGTGATGAGACGACCGAATCTGGACATTAGAAAGTCGAGGCCCCTAGGAGCGAGGCTGTGCGAAAGAAAAAAGGCGATTTGACGTCCGAAAGAGATGACGTTCGGCAGGGATGTTCGGCGGGCGCCCCATAAACCGTTAAAAATATTTTGAAACGTAGGGGCTCCATTTAGGGACCGATATTTTGTGACGTTCAAAATCACAGTTTTGGTCAATTTTGTTCGGCAGGCGGTCCTATACACGAAAAAACATTTTTGGAACCTAGGGGCTCATTTAGGGGCCGAGGGGATTTGACGTCCGAATGGGTTCAAATTCGGGTGTAGGGAGTTTTCGACGATGCCGAGTTCGAATCTGACGTCGGCGGGAACCTACCGCGAATAGGTTCCGCGATAGGAGCCAGACGAGGTCGAATTTTGGTGATGAGCGAACGAGGTGATGAGAATAGCCAAATACAGGAAAATGCTGGAATAAATACAACGGAGGGCTTTGTTAAGGGTGGCATGCGGTTACAGGACCATATCAGCGGAGGCTATACAGGTCATCACGGGTATACCGCCCATTGACCTCTTGGTGAAGGAACGGAAACATCTCCATGAGACGAGAGAGGGGCATCGCTCAGAGGCGCGGATGGCTGCGCGCGCAGAATCCGTAATTCAATGGCAGTCTAGATGGGAAGCAAACTCAGACAAGGGACAGTGGACAAAGAAATTGATCCCCGATTTAATCCAGTGGGTAAACTGCACACATCGCAAACTCAATTATTACACCACCCAAATAATATCTGGTCACGGAAGCTTCCGCCAGTTCACGAAGAAGTTGGAAAAAACAGACGACAGGTGTACCCACTGCGGTGAGGTAGACACTGCGGAACACGCATTGTGTAATTGCCCAAGAGGGGAACGAAATAGGAATGAAACAGAGCTAGCTCTGGGCAACCAAATTACCGCGAATATACTAACTCTGATGATGAACTCAAGAAACAACTGGACGATTGGGGAGAAATATATGACACAAGTAATGAAAGATAAGGAGCAAGACGAGCGTGCACATTATCAAAGATTCTGAATGTCACAACGCCACTGTATTGTCGGGGCTGCCTCTGAGGTTATATGCACGCGGATGGTTCCGGGGGTAGCTGCCACACAGAGGGGGAAGGGTTTTAGTTGGTCGGCGACCCTAGGACCAGGGCGCTAACCCGACACTACCTCGTTGCCACAACAAATCTGCTAGCAGATTTCCCAATCCCCTCTATAAAAAAAATAAAAAAAAATAAAAAAAAAGTTTGGGTTAGTTTGTGTTAGTTTGGGTTAGTTTGTGTTAGTTTGCGTTAGTTTGGGTTAGTTGAGGGCCATGCGAAAAGTGAAATATTACTTTTGTAATACGTGCCCGTACTTTGGATGCACTTTTTACGAAATATTTTGCTCGGAAGCTCGGGAGACAAAGTGGACGCTGGCTCTCAAGACTCTTGTCATACTTACTTACCTGAATTTTTAAAATTGACAGCGTTTCCACTATCAATTTTCCCAGACTATTAAAAAAGTGAGTATAATACTTCAAATATGTTTTTTCCGATATCTATTCATACTAGGAGGAATATATTTATTTCGCAAGTTCATTTTATAGGGTCTGAGTTGCTTGATCGCTAAAATTATATTTTCAGGCTATTAAGCCAATGCCGTTGTATGTAATTCCGCTAGTTCGCAGAGATGTAATCCTCCTTATCACTAAGTGCAAGAGCACTTACAGGCTCAAACTGAGTTTCAAAGGAACTCGGTTATGTTGCCAGTGGCGTGGTTTTAAGCAATATAATACTCTTAGGATGTGTACATTGATCTGAATTATGTTAACAGTAGATTAATGCCAAATCTTGTATAACGAGTTATTCGCATAACGAATCGCAGTTTAAATAGAAACAAAATACATTGTTCTGACAATTTCTTCAACTTGTTATTGATGGTCAGCTATCTGTATGTTTAATGTATTTTTAAATAATGGTATGCAGTATTCAGGGTGATGTATCGATGTAAAGTATTTACAATAGATGGCAAAAAACCGGAATCTCATAAAAAAATAAATTGAAGGAATAATTTCCTGGCTTTCAGAGAACCGATCTCAATAACACAAAATTATACGCAAACAAGATTAATATTATTTCCTATTCGAATGATAGATTTTAAGAACCACAAAACAGAATCTCCAGCTAATTATAGACCAATAACACATTTACAGATATTATAAAAAAATATAACTATTAGTATTATTAATTATTTAGTTAAACAGATAAACCTTCAAAAATACAATAACACTTCCGAAAAGCCAAAAAGGATGCAGGATGAACGGCCATGGTTGCAAGAAACAGTTAATAGTAGACTTTGTAATAATGAAATACAGAAGAAAACAACAAATGAACTTAAAAACATGTTAAGGTTATACTGCAAAATTTAGAAAGTACATCCGACTGTAAAAAAATTCCTGTCGGCTATGATGAATATCTGGAGATTAAGTACACACAAGTTCTGTCTCTGCCTGAACCCATTCTTCAACACAATGCGGCCAGCGCAACATATAGTAATTCCGGGAGATGGCCCATTAGATATTTTCTACATCGTGACTCTCCAATTGATGAAACGTAGACAGCGTGATTAAAACGCATGGTGTAGTTAGTGGTTATAGTTTCGTGTATTTTCATTAGAAAACGGGTAAGTTATAAGCTTTTTTATTATTTAAAAGGTAAAAAATTTTCCATAGTTTAAAACAAGTTGAAATTTTGGAGTTCTGACTTGTTTCCTATTTAGTTATTTACATAATTTTAATTCAATAGGATGTTGAGGTTATGTTTATATAGGCCTGTAGCTGCGTTTACATCGGCTACAAAATTATCAAGTGAGCCATCTCACCCGCACTTTTGGGATAGATGGCCCAGTAATGTTGTGGTATAGATGGCTCGTGAGCCATCTGTCCCATATGAGAAAAATAATAATTTTAGCTAAATAAGGAAGCAAAAGGAAAGAGGAAAAATGCAAAAAGAAAAGTTACAAAAAAAATTTAGAAAAGAAATCACAGAAAATTAAAGCAAAAGAAGCAAAATATTCCTCAACAGATGAAGATACCGACTTCGAGCTTCAAGAATCCGGAGATAGCCCTTTAGAAGAGGAAGATGCAGAATGTGTAGGGTGCGGTGAACCCTACAAAACAACGATGAAAAAAGATGACTGGATTCAATGTGTATATTGCAAAAGTTGGTGTCACGAAACTTGCTCAAACTTTGTTAATATATGTAACCCCTGTGGTAAGGTTTTAAGCAAGAAAAAAAAATTAATAAGGGACAGTTATAACTGAGCTATCTATCCCATACCCACTGGGCCATCTAACCCTTAAGTACCGGGTGAGTTGGCCCAGGTATTTATTTTGACTTTTTTTTAAACCGTTTTTATTTTTGGCAGAAACTGTATATTATTTTATGTACACTCATGTTTGAAACATGAATAAATAAGTTTAAGAAATATATCTTATTGTTTTTTTTGTTAGAAGGGTCTAAAAAAAGGTGAGCCATCTCTCCTGGAATTACTCTATGTGCTCCGACATGCTCGTCGGCGTGGAAGTGGGCCAATTACTTACTCTTGACCAGGGCGTCACCAGTTTGAAATAACTAAATCCGCAGACCCAAACTAGAAGATCCTCGGTCTTAAGAATCCTTAAGGGCGATTCAGAATCAAATGACTATCAACTACACAAGGGCGATTCAAAATCAAACGACTATTAACTACACCTGTTTGGTGTAGGTAATTCAGAGCAAATAAAACAGATTTAAGTTTATTGGCGCTCATTAGGTTTGACGTTAACGTGTTGTCATATTTCTTTTAATAACCAGAATGATATAAGTATAAAAAAAACAATGTGGAAGAGCTTAATTGAAAACAAGTAATAACCTATATGCTCATAGATAAGAACTAGACCAGTTCTGTATACATACAGACTGTAATTTAAATTAAATGGAATTATATCGGCAGTGAAATAGATAAAGAATGATCGAACAGCTGTTAGGCACGTATAGCTATAACGGAAGTAATAATATCATATACCAAAAGAGTACAAACATATCAAAGACAAATTTCAACAATTTAATTATAAACGTAATATACATAAGGCATCTATTGCCTCTTCATACTAGTAATAACAGTCATCAGGATAATACCTATTACTACTAAACTTCGTGCGCGTTTACCATGGTATACCTGTCGCAGTTGTACATTAATAAACCTTAACGATTCAGATTATGAAATACCGTTATGTAAAATTATTATAAGCGGATAGTCAATAAATCAGAACGATAATGTTAATCATTTATCACAATATAAATCAAATTGTAAGAATTAGAAATGTATTATATAAAAAAAACTATGACCATTAATGGATCCACACTAGTAAATATATTAGTTATTTAGATTCGCATTGGCAAGCTGTGCTTACACCGAAACAGTTCCGAAAATAGATATATCAATACCACGCAGAAAAGCTAAAACACGCGATATGATACAACGCTGGAAAATATTAAAACACGCAACCTAATACCACGCTGGAGAATACTAATAACACGCCAATAACATTAGGTAGAAAGATCACAAATGTAAACTTATCTTTACTGGTCTTCGCCGATATCACCTCCAGCCTTCTGCACGTAGACAACTGCTAAGCGCCTCGGGACCCATAACCTCTCAGTAGCATTTGAGGTAATGCCCCTACCTCTATGGCTGCAGTCGGTACCAATAAAGCACAACCAACTGTACTGACTGGTTGCTACTTGGTTAGCTACTTAATCTCGCTCCAAATAAAACTCGCTCCAACCAAAAATACCTCCAGATAAGAATCACTTGCTCCATACAAATGCTCCAGGCAAAAAAATAGCTCCAGCCAAAAAAAAATAATTCCTGCTGAAAACCCTAGCTACGTAGGGTTTTCGATGGTGATGACGAATTGGGAGCAAGGCTCTCCCCTGTAGGTATCCCTTGAGGAAGGAAACGGTGTATTTTGTTCCGGAATTCACCGCATGTGGCCAGTCACCTAACGAAATCTTGACTTCAGGCAAAATCCAACCAATCCACAGTGAAATAATTTACTACAGCAACCTAGTAACTATGCCACTTCTTAGCCTGAAATAAGTATTATTCCCCTTAGGGCGAATTAGAAAACTTTAAAACGTTTTATCAGGCCTACGTGCTACCTCCTCTTTGGAGGGTTTACCAAAAAAGAGAACGAGGCCAAGCTAAAATCGTCCACCTAGAACGCCAAGTTCAATGTTACAAAACCAGAAAAAAAATCGATCCACAGGCCAGCTTTACACTGTCCTGCGACATACGTAAAATACCATAAGCTGATTGCCACCAAATTTAATAACATCGTCAATATGCAATAAAACGTACCTAAGCCTGTATGATATTAGGTATTGACCGGCGGCCATTTTAAACTCCTGGCATCAAATCTGTTCACCGCATGAATCCGCGATAATTCAGACCTAAACGCACCTTTAGCTAAGAGCCTGTGTCCTGTTGGAACACTTGCGATGCAACTCGAGCGGTATTGCCAAAGTTAGGGAACACACGCAACCACTAAAACATCTTGCCTGCGTATATTTAAAACGAAAGCGAAAGACGGTCCTTTGACATCAAACTGATGGTAGCATATCAATCAATTATGTACTCTCTTGTTGGCTTGAACCGCAAACACATCAAAATCGCACGAAGATCGCTAGAGAACATGTACATCTGGCAACTTTCCAAGAGTATCCCTTTCATTTATTATATGTCTCGATAGGCAACCAACAATTATTCCCCCCCCCCACCCCCCAACATCCCCCCCCCCCCCCCCCCCCCCCCGTTATTGTATCGTGAATTATTGTTCATCTGACGTTTGAAGGTTATATTAGAAATAAGCATTGACTGAATTTTAACTTTTCCTGTTAAATATTGAAACAAACCCAGGAAAATAACGGACAAATTCCGAAACCAACGTTTCTGACATCAATGAGACTGTTTTTAATATATATTATTACCGAGAATGCAATTATTTGCAAAGGTAAGAGATTTAATTGAACGTTTTGAAATGCATTGCTATAATGCCTATAGCTTTAAATGTTTTCTCCATAGCGAGGGCCAGAATACAGTACGATTTATTGATTGATTATGTGCCAAGCCAGTGAAAAGGTTCAAAAAGCCCGATCGATCCTATCAAACGGAGAAAATCAAGTTACGTATACGACTACCGTACTTTAAAATTTTTCCTTCTAACAGTTCGATAAAAGGTTCGGGTCATGCAGGATCTAAACGAGTAAGTAGTATTATAGTTAGCTTGACAGACTAGCATAATAGATGTGGGATTAAAGATGAAATATCTGACTTAATTTGACCTCTTTCTGTTACATGTTTTCATGCTAAATTGACATGTAACAACATAGCAGTGTAAATAATACACCAGGCATTACCAAAAAAATTAAACCGCATATTTAATAGATGTAGGGATACCAACAGATAACAAAATCAGCAAAAGATGCCAAAAAAGTATACCCGCTTGGTAATGCAAGTAGACATAATCTGGATACAAGAAAGGATGTAAATCATGTCATTTAAAATATACACAACCCTTTAACGACACACTAAAACAGCTTCAGCTAGATTCAGAGATACACCATCATGCACAGAGAGCTATAACACTGATGATCTGACATAAAGCCCGCACTAGGTAGACTTGGTACACACTATGTACCTAGAGAGAAACCGCGAAAACCCCGGCAAAGAGTGAAGGTAATTATAATAATAATAATGAAAAGAAATGACAATAAAAAACGGAAGAGGACAGCAAGGCACATCACGGACAAAAAGAGTCAAAGCGAGAACATATAGATAAACAATTATCATGGAAGAGGTTACAGAGGGGAGAATTTAAAGGCGAAACCGAAGCATTGATAACAGCATATGTAAAATCACAAAATAAAATTACTAGGTTCTTTCTTTCACAATATGAAATGATCAATCTTACACGCAATGGAACCTCTGGAACTACCACTTTTCGAAACATTTTTGAGGCCTAAATTAATCAAGCCATGCTTAGTTCTCGGAATGGCTTCTAGTGCCGACTATTTTAAATATAGGTTGAATATTATGAATTTTTTGTAATCCAATTTTCCTACTATGTTCTTTTTTTGAAACAAGTAGCAAAAAAAGCGAGCGAGTCTGCTAATACTCGAGACACTGATGTGTAAACATGTCCTATATCGACATCATCGACATGAAAATCTAATGCCACCTTAGGCCGCGTGACGTCTAAATATAGGCAACCACTTATTGGAAATATTTGCCTATATTCTGGCGTTAGATCCGCTTACACATTTCCGTTCTATTTGCCGAGATTTACCCTCATACCGCCGCGTAAGATGTTTACACATCAATAAGGATTTGATGTACTATGATAAATGCAAATATTATATCATTATTTGTTTCTGTCATAAAGGGTTTGTGTACTTACCAACAATTTTGTCTTTTGAGATCATGCGTATCAAGTAGACTGCCTCGCTTATCGCAATATTGTATTAAAATACTTGCTAAAAGCAATATTGACGGCAAACCCCATCCGAGAAGTGAGTATCTGAAACAGAGAGATTTATTTAATTTTCAGTATTCTGTCAACATTGGAGATTGTATGGAAACTCAAATAAGATACACGAAACTTAAGAAATTACATACGGGTCGCATTTATCTTTACGAAAATGCCAACTTTTATTAAAATAATAAAAAAATACGAGGGCATGTAGAGTTTTTGATAATCTGTAAATACATGCTAGACAAATTAAAATACGTCGACTTTAGCTTGAAATGTCTACTTAGTTACATCTAACCAATTTCGCGCGATAGTACTTGGTCTCGTCCGACAAAACTTTATTCGTGCGCCAGACCTTTTGACCGGTAACAAAGCTATGAGGACGTCTGCGCAAATTATAACGATGACCAGTTTTTAAACGAGATGCTTCGGCTCATTGGCGAATCTTCTGATATAATCGCTGGAAGGACGAAATTCGTTCGCGAATATATTCATGACGCTCGGTGTCTACCGTAGCATAATCTTAACCAAAAAGCTTATGTCCCCTACCGAAGTTTACAAGGTAAAGGGTGTAACTCGTTGTTTCGTGTCGCGAAGTGCGAATAGCACAGCCAATAGCAGGCAAGTTGTCTTCCCACGTTCGGTGATTATTTTGTTGAACGCACGTACAAGACTCTTAATCTCAGGGTGTAGGTTCGTGTCCCACGTTGGGCGCCAAAAATTGCGACGCTATTTCTGTGTATTTTAATTAAAGAGAAAGATAATAAATTGTGGTGGAGCTATGAGGAGTTCCGCCGAGATTGGTTAAAGTCCACTCACCGATTGGACCAGATATCCATTTCGTTTTCAATAATTCATCCAATAGGTCGGAGCGCGATGCAACGAAGCAAGCTGTACGGTGACCGCGAAATTTGTCCGCTGCTCAATAAATCGGAGAATAGGTTCGTGTAGGCGCCACCAACTTTGTTACAGACCAAAACGAAAATCTTTCCACTATTCGTGGAACCTGCTTCAAAACCCTCACCCTCCAAGGTAAACCTAGCTGGTAGGAAACACCAAAAAGATGCCACTTAATCACTAAAAGTTTTCAATAGGAATAAACGGAACAATTCTGACTGCGTTTGAGCCAAATAAAACACGCCACAAAAACGATACTATTCATCTATTTTTCAGAAGAATTAATAAATATAATAAATACAAATTATGCGTATGCATCACCAACCGACAATTGAAGACCCGAGTGTAAGAACCAGGTAGCTCCATTTTTTGGTCGATATAGAGTTAATGTATATCTAATATCTACATGAGCTTATTCATCGTTCGGTGCAAGAACCAGGCAAATCCTTTGAATATTAGACCAGTTATAATACATTTTGGAGCTACCTGTTTATATGTGCGGTACAAGAAGCAGGCAACTCTGGATCTGCCTGGTTTTTGAACCGTTTTAAGTCAGGTGTTGACACAAGGATGGCTCCATAATACAAATAATTTAGATGTACAGCTTGCAAAAGCAGATATTTTTTTTATAAATAACTTAAGGGCAAAAAGTAAGGTGGCAAAGGAGGCTGGAGGATGCATCTATTGACATTATTGCTTTTGATTTTCCACAAAATCTTCCGTTACCTTGTGTAACTTCAGGAGATGCATTTTACCTTCACCAGTTATGGGTTATGGTTATCCATTTTGTATCTATAGCGCTAAGTTGCAAAAAAGCTTTTTTACGTGTTTACCGAAATCGATGGTAAAAAAGCTCCAAATGAAGTTATTAGTTGCCCAGATCATTATATAAGACATTTCATTTCTGCACAAGTTAAACATTTATATATCTGTTGGGCACAAAATAAAAATATTGTCTTGTGTCAATATTACTCAGCCTTGAGTCAGACAGATCGGTTTGACTCTATAATTCATAGATATCCTGAGCCAGGTCAGAGTTTTTTACCCTGCGACCGCAGCTTTGGTTTTGTCGAGAACACTTCAAAAAAATGTGTTGTAATAGAGGTGACTCGAAACATGTTTTTGAATTTCAAAGATCACTTTGAGCTATTCTTTAAAAAAAACTATTTCTAATGAAAGTAAGCAAAAATTTAGTATTTGAAAATACCGTTGGATATGTTTTGACAAAACCAAACCTAACAACGCAATCACTTGCAATAACTGAAGAGTACTGCTTAGTGAAAGGTAACCAACTTAGTATTTTGCCATCAAATGAATATTTATTATATCATAATCCTTTACCTGACAAGCCTAAAAAGCTAAACAATATAATTGACTTTGGCTCAGGAATATGTCGCCAAAAGAGACTTTGACATCTATGCTAATCTGGTCATAGGACCTCCTAAAGTTGTAGAACAGGAATCCACATTCGTAACAAATTTAAGTAGATACATATTTTTCTTAAGTTAGTTTGTTTCATTTGTTGCTCCGAAAAAGTCACCATCTCGGTGCAAAAACCAGGCAAAACCAATTTTTTTCTCATATTTTGTATTTGATAAAAAAATATATATAAAATGTTACAATTGTTTTCAATAGTTTAACACTTGTACAATAATATTTTTCACTTTAAAAAAAATTTGCACTGCTATATTACAATAATTATTGAAGTTATATAATTTTTTGCATTTTTCCAAAGGTTTGTAAAAATGGAGCTGCCTGGTTCTTGCACTCGGGGTCTTCAATTGGAGGCAGTCCCAAACCTTAATCTAATACCAATAAATATTAAATAAAATATCTAATCAGCTGTAGTTCAAAACTCAACGTAGATATAGGTCAAAAAATAAATAAATGAAAATGCACCTATTATGTGCTCAAGAGAAAAGTAAGAATTTGAGTTTTGACTCCCGCGCGGAACGGTGATATAGGAAGAGGTGCTGGTGCGATGGCAGATCCAACTAACAAACAACTGGACCACGTCTGACGTCAGCTACACAAAGACGACTTGTTCAGGATCCTTATCCCGAAGTCTAGTCCCGTTCAAGTATCTTATGCCCGATAGGTGGATTACCAAGTTCCAGCCAGCTGGTAGAATTACAAAGTTCCAGCCATTCTAGCTGGATGGGTGAACTCTCCTAACACGAGGATACACTAACTTCGTACACTACACGACGGCTACGATGATGACTTCCAACACAGGAAAAAGCTAACTCCAATAACCTCGCTTAGCGAATTATTCCCGCATCTACAGCACTAAAACTAACAAAACTAAGGCGAGATGGCTGACACGGGAATTTCTACCGTGATTATCTGTGAAATCCCATCCGGAGGCCTGAGATCAACTCAGATTTAAAATCGATATCCCCCTAGGACCGCTGACTCGAAAGTACCTTCCTTCCCGAGAAACCATGATGCACTTGCAAGACGATAACAGCCCAGGAACCTTACATCGCTGCCTTTCACAGCGGACAAATGAAAATGGATTCGATGGATACGGCGCGTTTAACGCCAGAGGCTATGGCGAATGCGCGGGAAAAATCTATAGTCGAATTAAATATCGGATTTAAATATCGAACTACGGAATCATACCCGGGGCGTCCCTAAAATCCTTTAACGCAACAGGCTACAATTAGTGATAAAAATGAACTGTCACAACTTTATCATGTTTAGTTCTGAAACAAGAAGTTTTTTTTATGGAAGTGACACACACACACTAAAGGGAGATCCTATGACACTCAACGAGCATTGTGTGTGCGAAGATGTTGATTGACACCGTTCTTGAATACCTGTAGGTTATAAATAGGGGGAAACAGATGTCCTGGGAGAGAGTTCCACAGTGATGCAGTTCGCCAGACAAATGAGACCTTGTAAAACAATGTTCTAGATGTTTCGAGTTGTGCGACGAACTGGTGCGCTCTTGCCATCTGTCGTGACTGTCTGACATGCGTTGATGGGAGCGGGATGAGGCGTGCCAAATCCTGGGAACATTTGCCGTGAAAATATCTGTAGAACAGGGAGATCTCAGTCGCTCGTAAAGGTTTTTCTGATCTAAATTGGGAGACAAGGGTACTGTCATCTGCAAAACTGTAAACAGGATTATTGGTTTCGGTCAGCATAACATTAATATAGATGAGCAACAGAGTTGGGGAAAGTATTGCGCCCTGAGACACGCCCGCATTAATGGTGAATGAGTCTGAGTTGTGTCCGTCGATTGCAACGTGCAGAGATCGGTCTTTAAGAAAAACTGCCAGTTGCAGAGAGATGCTGGCACTCCGAAAGACGGCAGTTTGTTAAGTAATCCGTCAAGCCAATGTACCTAGGGTTCCAATTGAAAGATGATTACGCCTCGAGAGTGACAATTTAGCCCGAGGGCCTATGACCCGAGGGATAGGGGTCTCCCGATGAATTACCATTGTTCATTTTATCTTGTAAGCAATGCCTATGCGGTATCAAATCTATTTTGGTCGGTTTGACGTTTACACATAAAACAGCATGAGATAGCGTTATGAATCTATAATACCACGGGCGTTATGATTATGTGTATTATCTCGTATCCTAAGCATTATCGCATAAAAAATTTAAATTCGCTGGCTCGTGTATCAAACATCTAAAATTTAACTTGCTCTTATCAAATAATATTTCCAATTTTATACTGCAAATATGAAAGAAGACCGATGTTGGGGAAACACCCCAACACGTGTATAAACTATCGTTTTTCACTGTATAGTTTGGTGATAACACCCTATATGTATGTAGAATGAATGAGACATAATTAAACTCAAAATAGATTTATTTCACCCAGGGTACAACCCAATTTGTTCATTTAAATTAGCATATGCCATTTCTTCAAAACCCCTTAGTCCAAACCTAGACGGACGATCCCTTAATTCGATCCTGTACACCAGCACTGTCTGTATAATAGGTTACAATAGAGCCAACTTTCACTCGGAAAAGAAATCGTTCTTAATCGTTTTTAATTCAATATATTTTTGTCTCAAATCAGCATTGTGAAAATAGTCTGTCAAAGAAAGAAAGAAGATGTTTTGCTTCTCTCAGATAAAAACCGACGTAGCTTTCTCGCGTTATTGTCCCTCCCGACCGTGCTGTTATTGTCTTGGCAAAGGTCAAATTCCTTTTTGGGCCAATTTCTCTTCTTGTATGCACAAATATTAGAGAATATTTAGTTCACCTCAGTTATCTTTGTCCAAGGTTGGACAAAGACCTCCTTTAGGCTTTTTAAAGCAATTCTTAGAAGTCAGAACGATAGCGTCCCCTTTGGAAAATTGAACATAAGATGGCGGATTGACATTCCTGGTCGAATAATTTCTGCAAGCAAGGTGAAAGCAGGATGTTATGGTTTCCGTAAAACAAACAAAGGAAGTTGGAAAGTAACTAGTAAAATCTCTCCCTGTAGTCCCTTTTGAAGATATAGGTAAAGCAGTCAAAGTTTAAAGGTACGATGTGTGCACGTTGCTAAGTTGGAGATCTAAGCATTTATCTACGGCTACATCAAGTAAGCAGGCCCTTCAAATGAAAACTCCAAACTCTGGGGCACCATTAATAATCCTAAACCAAAACAACAAATCTAACCTCCAAATTGGTGAAGACGACATTTTTAGTATGGATAGTAAGGAGCAGAAAACCGGCTCGCCAAATCTGGCAACAAATTCTCATAAGCCCGAAAATAAAGTCAATGCCGACGTCAATTCTTTGCTAACAAATGACACTGACAATGACAACTCGCAGTCATGGACAAAAGTTGTTTACAAAAACAAAAACATAACTCTAAAAAAACATTCCTCTACTTTAAAACGCCCAGTCCCAATAAAGGGTGAAAATGAAGACCCAGCTGAATTATGTGTTGCTGAAAGAATGTCCTTTTTGTTTGTATCAGGACTGGGACCAGAGGTAACCAGCGAAAATGTCCTGGCTTACTTAATGAAGAGGAATCTTGAGAGGGGTTGTAGCTGTGACAAAATTAGGACTAAGAAGGACAAATATCGCAGTTCCTTTAAATTAGCAGTACCCCGCCATGCTAGAGATAAGTATCTCTGTGGTGAACTATGGCCCAAAGGACCCCCACAAAACAATGGAGAAAACCGACCCAACCCGAAGAACAGAGACAGAACTTAAATCTTAAGGTACTTCATATAAATATTAGATCATTAAGAAATAAAGTTCCTCTACTAGAAGCATTTTTATCAGATAAAAACTGTGATGTAATTTGTGTAACTGAGCACTGGCTCACAAAGCAGGAAATAGATCTTTTAACAATAGTAGGTTACATTCTGGTAGGTTTTTCAGTTAGGCAAGAGTTTGTCGGAGGTGGTACCGCTATTTCATTAAGAATTGTCATTGTTCAAATTTTAAAATTTTAAATGTCCATGTCCCTATGCTAGAAAAATGTTTTGAATGTTCTTGTGTGTACTTAAATAATTTGGATCTGTATATTTTAGCAGTCTACAGATCACCTTCGGGGAATTTTAATGGATTTTTATCAGGAATGGAATTTACTTTGAATAAACTTAAGCAGGGCTCAAACCTTGTAATAGCGGGAGATTTCGATGTTCATTTTGGTGAGGGTGACAGTATCACCCTGGGTCTCCTGTAGGTCCTGGTTAGTTATAATCTTAAATAAATAATATGCAACACAACCAGACTGAATTACTGCCTTGATAACATTTTTGTGAGTGAGGAATCTCAGGTATTAGCTTCGGAAGTCGTTGATGCAAATTTGTCCGATCATAAAGCACAAATAGTTTAAGTCAACATAGATATACCTTCGGTTAAAAATACTAAATCTAAAAAGTTTTCAGGCCAATAACTCAACGAGGCCTATTTAAATTTTACAATACAATTGAATCTAGTAGTTTTAACTTTGTTAACAATACAAAATATAATGTGGCCGATGAATTTGATAATTTTCTTAACATTCTTGAGGAGGCATTTTTAACATCCTTCCCAGAAAAGCAATATGTGGTGCGCTCGGACCAGGGTTTTAACACATCCTGGTTTAATAATGGTCTTCGACAAATGAGAGACCATCTACATTTTCTCGGTGAGGCCAAAAAACAATATAAGAATGACATTTTTGATAGAGAATTTAAAGAATTTTCTTAGGTTTATAAAAGTGCAATTTGTAAAACAAGGATTGAGGCTAATGACAGAATAATTAAATTCTCACAAAACTCCCCCAAAGCAATGTGGAAAATCATTAACCAACATAGATGTCAGAGTAATGGTATTAACCAACATTGCAATATTACTCCTGAAAATTTTAATTCATATTTTACAAACATAGCCACTAATTTAGTAAAAAATATCCCCTCTTCAAATATTACTCCTTTACATACCCTCTCAAAACTCAAAAATTCTAACAATACATTTAATTTCTCAGAGGTTTCATATAATGAAGTACGGGATGTAATTAATAGCATAAAAATAAAAAACAGCTATGATATATACAACCTTAACATAAAATTAATAAAGACTGTCATGAACCTTATTCTAGTCCCTTTAACTAACTTAATTAACAGGTGTATCAGTGAAAAAACTTTTCCATCGGCCCTAAAAAGAGCAATTGTCATTTCTATCCACAAGAAGGGGGACCCGGAGATGCCGGGGAATTATAGACCTATTTCCATACTACCCGTTATATCTAAAGTCTTTGAAAAGTGTTTAGCAGGGCAACTTGTAGCTTACTTAGAGAATGAAAATTATTTCTCAGAAAGCCAGTTTGGATTCAGGAAGGGAAGAAATACTATAATGGGAGTGTTGGACTTGCTCTCTGGCATCCTGGATGGTTTTGGCAGTCTTGAGTATGGTACAGTCCTTTCATGTGACTTGAGCAAGGCATTTGATTGCATGGATCACAGCATCCTCCTTAAAAAACTCTCTTTTTACAACATTACAAATTCTAGTATAAAGTTGCTAGCATCATATTTAAAAGACAGAACTCAGTGTGTCAAATTGGATGGCGTGCTTTCAGCAAGCAGTGTGTTAAACATTGGGGTTCCACAAGGCTCAGTGCTTGGGCCATTATTATTTGTAATATATATAAATGATCTTCCCCTGATAAACCAGGAAAGCAAATTCACACTGTTTGCTGATGATACGACAATCATGGTTCGTGGGGGATCTCTGCAATCGTCACTCCAGAGATCTCAACTGGCCTTCGAGGCGGCTGAAAAATGGTTTGCAGCAAACAAACTATTGCTTAATAGAGAGAAGACAAATAGGATGGTGTTTGCCATGCGGGACCTGGAAGGCTGCAATTGTGCCTCAAAGGTGACATTTTTGGGGGTTGATCTTGACCCTACACTTCTGTGGAAGGAGCATGTGGACAGTCTGGCGGGTCGACTTGCAAAGAACTTGTATCTATTACGCAATTTAAAAACTTGCATTTCACAGGACGCAGTCCGATCAGCCTATTTTGCAGTCTTTCATTCTCGCATGTCCTACGCCATTCTTGCTTGGGGACATGCTCCTCAGGCATCTCGTATAGTTGGCCTCCAACGCAGGGCCATTAGGATTGTAGCGGGGCTGGGCTACGCTCGGGACTGTAGAGAGGCATTTGGGGCATTGAAAATACTCACTCTTCCTTCCGTGTTTATTCTTGAAAACTTACTGTATATAAAAAGAAATGAAAACAACATTGAGAGCAATCAGAATGTACATGGTTATCTAACGAGACGCAGGGTGGATGCTGTAATGCCTTATAAAAGACTGAAAAGATGCCAAACAGGAGATAGGCTACTGGAGTTTTAAACTTTGGAATGCCCTCCCACTGAATCTAAGATCACTGCCTGACTTGAAATTCAAAATGGTAATCAGGGATCTGTTGACTGCTCAATCATTCTATTCATGTGAGGAATGTTTGTGTTACAGGTTTTAGCAATTTTAGCCCCAATTATGGATTTTATTTTATTGTGTATTGATTGAGTGTACCCAGGTTTTATTGTGTATGTATTTTAAGTAGTTAAGTAGTTTTTATTGCTAACCTTACTCTAGCTTCACTTTAGTTTCACTTTTGTATTGCTAATCTTCTATGACGTGTGTAAGTATTAACATTAACATGAATAAACAATTTGAATTTGAATTTCCTAATTTTAAGAAACCTTTTGTATATTTATTTTCTATGTGAGTATGTATGAAGGATGAATAAATGTAAGTAGGTTAAGAAGTATTTCAAAAATTGTACTTATATGTTTACATTAATTGCAAATGAATAATTGCATTATTAAAGTACATTAACATACTTATCGAGTTTCAATTCACATAATCTATGTTCAAAACCCCATCACCCTATTCTAATACAGTCCACTACTTTAATTGCTAGTAGCAATTATACTGTTAATTGCTACCTTCACCTTTGTGGTCAAAATAAGTTAAGTAAATTAATTTGTTTGTCCCGACCAACCGACGCGACGCGCGACGTATGATTCAAATCCGCCACGTTAAAAATCACGTAGTATCATCCAAACGTAAATTTTTGTGAATGTGATAACATAATTTATCAGCACATTTTTTTCATTTGCATCTAGCCGCCTCGTTCAACTTTTCAACCCACAGTTCCGGCCGCGATTACAACGACTCACGTGGAGCTTTCAAAAACGACCCAATTGAATTGAATATCTTACTGCTGCTTCCCGATCGGATTTAAGTACAAATACTACCTGTAAATAGTTGTTTGTGAGACTCATTGTTAGAGAAAATGTAAGATTGGATTGTCGTACTGCATTATTTATCTTTTTGGTTTTGGGCATCCTTTGGGTTAGTTTTTGTTGGTTGCGCCCCCGTAGCGAGCGAAGCAAACGGAGAGCCATGCGTGAAGTGAAATATTAGTTTAATGATAAAAAATTTGGGTTAAGTGCCGTATTATAGTGGATATACAGCAGCTTTAATGCGTTTCCGCGAATATATTCTATTGCCTACCATTCAACACATAATAATAATATTACAATAATAATAACGTTGGCGTTGTTGTTAAAACATACAAATTTGAATCACTTGTCACATCATGCTTATGCGGACATTCGAGCAGAGCTAGTCGAGCGAGCAAGTCGTAAGATCAGAGCAATATTCGAAGTTATCAGCCAAGTTCACAGAGTTGTAGCGTTGGGGAGTATAACAGCTTTACCGACGCTCCCCCGTGGAGGAGGTATATTAAGAAAGAAAATTCGCCGCGCGGCCACCGCGTTGGCCGGTGTACGTAGTGAGCTAAATAAGTGATCAATATTCAAAATGGACGGAGGACACGACTTCCAAATCGAACAGATACTTGAAGAACTTCAGTACCTCAAGAAAGAAAACGAAAAACTCAACAGGGAATTAAAGAAGCAACAAGAATACAACAAAGAAGCTGAAAAAGTCATACAGACTCTCAAAAAACATCAGGAAGCATGGCAAGAAGAATCAAGACTTCTCCGTGAAGAACAATATATCAACGACGAAGAAATGATAGAGGTCCCCCCTAAGAAAAGGACCATCAATCATCAAGACAACGAAAATCCCAAGAAAAAACAGTCTAAAAAGAAAAGCGACACCGAGAAAGAATTCCCGGCACTGCGAATAACAGACAACGAACCAACAACATTAAACATGGCAATACAACTGCCGAAAAAGCCTGAAACAGACCAATAGCAACAGCACAGCCCTACGAACCAGTGAAAATAAGCTGCCCGCCGCTTATACTTCATGACAAACTCAAATGAGACTACGTGTCGAATATTTTCAAGAAAGAAAAGATTGAATACACTAAGGCAAGAGCGACGAACGAGGGAATTAAAATCGAACCCCTCGATACGAAGCACTTGAATCAAATGGACAAATGCTTAAGGAAGCACAAGATCTCATTTCACACCTTTCACACGAGGGACGAGAGGATGCTACACGTAGTCCTAAAAGGAGTTATAGCGTCAGTAACCGAAGAACAAGTCAGAGAAGAGCTAGAGGCGGTCGACCTGCACCCAACAACCATCCACAGAATGAAAAAGAAGATTACTATTAATGGAAAAGAAACCTTGAAACCGTTAGACAATATGATAGTGATCCTGCCAAGGAGCGAAAAGGAGATATTTAACATCGACGGAATAAACGACCTGAAAATCAAAGTGGAACCGCTAAAATCAAACATCAAGAAAGTTACACAATGCAGAAACTGCCAGACCTTCGGACATTCACAATTCAAGTGCAATGCCCCCCCAAGGTGCGTAAAATGCGGAGCCAGCCACCACACAAGCATGTGTGATAAGCCAAGGACCACCCCGGCCAGATGTGCTAACTGTGGAAGGCCCCATACAGCCAATGCAATGGCATGTCCCCAAAGACCAGCCCGAAGAGCTACAGCGGAGCACTACAGAAGCAAAACCAACAAGAGAATAAACAACAAACAAGAACAGAAGAGAAGTCCACACTAAAATTCCCAATAGACATGACCAAGATTATGGAAAGCACCATGAAAAAGTTTCAAGAAGAATTCCAGAAAAACATAGAAAACTTCTTCAAGAACTTATATGGAAAGAAATAACAAAATCATAAAGCCCAGAACGTTAACAATTTCTTCATGGAATATAAACAGCGCAAAAATGCACAAGATGGAACTAATAAACCATATGGAGGACATTAACGTGGACATAATGCTCCTCCAAGAAACAAGATTAAAACCTACAGATAAATTTACCATCCCGAACTATAAAACATACAGAAATGATAGAACACGAGACAGAGGAGGAGGCACAGTAATCCTAGTCAAAAATCTAATAAAACACGACAATTACCCAAACCTCGAAGACCAAGACCTGCTTGAGACGACACAAATAATCACCGAAATGAGGGACGGCACCAAATATCGAGTCATATCGCTATACTGCCTCCCCAGAGACGATGCCAACACCGAAGAAATAACAAACATCATCAACCAAAAGAACGGAAGGCTGATAGTAGGCGGCGACTTCAATGCACACAATATACATTGGGGGAGCCGCAGAACAAATCCAAGAGGCACAGATCTGAACAACCTGATAGAAACCCACGGATTAGAACACCATTTTCCGGATGAACCAACGCACTTCGCTGGGGAATACTCAACCACACTAGACTTCTTCCTGACCAGAAGCAACCACAAACACACGGAGCTCGAAGTACACAAGACAGGCACTTCCGACCATCTTCCATTAGTCCTGACAATAGGAGACCCTGCAAACAAAGAGAACTTGACATACACCAAACAAGAGACGAACTGGCTAAGGTTTAAAAAACTGCTAAATCATACAGGGCCAATACCAACAATCACAAGCAAGGAAGAAGTTGACGAAGCCGTCCGAAAAGTCACAAACGATATACAACAAGCACTAAACAAAGCAACAATCAAGACAGAACTCCCAATCAAAAACCGATATAAGTTCCCGGCTGAGCTGAAAAACGATATAAGACACAAGAACAGAGCACTGAATAGAGCAAGAAGAATAGGCGACCCTGATATGAGATTAGAAGCGAACCGACTCACACAAGAAATAAAACAGAAGATAAAAGAATTCAGAAACAACCTATGGGAAAATACACTAGCAGACCTCGAGAGCTACGATCATAAACTCTGGAAAATCACTAAGTGTATAAAGAACGAACAAAGACAACCAATTCCTGCACTAACACACAATGGAATTCAAGTATACAAGCTAGAAGAAAAAATCGAACTATTAGCAGACCATTTCGAAGAAGTCTTCCAAGAAAACACAAGAACTCAACCACAGCCCCTGCTAGACCAACTGGCAAACAACATTAACCTGCTCATAGAAAACCTGCCGGACGAAGAAATCCAACACGTTACGACCAAGGAAACAAAAACTAAAATCCTGCAATGAAAGAACAGAAAAGCTCCTGTCAAAGAAAACATCAGCAACAGGGCCTTAAAACATCTCCCAAGAAAGCAGATAGCTGAACTTACAAACATATACAATGCCTGCCTCCGATTAGGACACTTCCCAAGTACATGTAAAGCAGCACAATTATGTTTAATTCACAAGAAAGGGAAACCAAAGGACGAACCGAAGAGCTACCGACCTATAAGTCTCCTGAGCAATATTGGAAAAATCTTCGAAATGATGCTACTGAACAGAATCAACAGCCGAGAACAAGTGGAAGCTACAATCCCCCCAGAACAATTTGGCTTCCGAGCAAATCTCTCAACAACTCTGCAAGCAACCAGGCTAATAGAAGACATCCACAAAGCCATGAACCAGAAAAAGTACATGCCAGCAGTATTCCTGGACATCCAAAACGCATTCGACCGCACATGGCACACAGGACTACTGCTGAAAGTAATAAACATGGGAATTCCAAGAAGAATAACGAAGATCATAGCAGATTTCCTAGAAAACAGAACGTTCGAGATAAAATATGAAGAAACAAGCTCAACAGTAAGAAGGCTCAGAGCAGGAGTGCCCCAGGGGTCACCCTTCTCCCCCCTACTATACAATATATTCGGATCAGACATCCCAAGAACCCAACACATTTACCTATACGCAGACGACACAGCGCTGGCTACCATGAATAAGGACGTAGACACAGCAATCTCTAATCTTCAATCCGACTTAGACAACATCACCGAATGGGCCGACAAATGGAAAGTGAAAATCAACGAGGAGAAAACACAAGCAGTACTATATACCAGAAGAAGAGATCATCCAAGGAGACGTTTAACCCTCAACAACCAACAACTAGAATGGAAGCCCTACGCAAAATACTTAGGGCTTCTAATCGATAGAAAATTACACTGGGCAGAACATCACACCGAACAAAGAAAAAAGATAGGACTAACAAATAGAACACTGTACCCGCTACTAAGGAAAGGAAACAATCTCAGCAGAGCAAATAAAGTTGCTCTATTTAAACAAATAATGGTCCCCATGGTATTGTACGCAGCCCCAGCTTGGAGGCACACAGCCGAAACAAATAAAAAGACACTACAGGCCAAACTAAACAAGACAGCGAGATGGATCGCGGATGTCCCATTCTATACGAGGAACACAACTATTAAGGAAGAACTGAAAATCTCAACACTAGAAGAGCTAATCTCAAAGCAAGTAGAAGAAATCAAACACAAGATAAGAAACTCGAACAACCAGGCACTTAGGAACACCTTCCAGTACCCGGCGGTAGGGAGACGCACGTATCCCTACCTGATGGAAAACTAGGCCCTATACAGCGGGCCAATCGAACACAAGAAAATGCCACCAGGTGAAAATTCCGAACCCAACAAAGAAGCTACAATGCTAACTCAACAAGTGTGTAAGGGGCTGTGCCTAACACGAGAAGAAAATAGGAATAACATGAGCTTATGCGGAACTGCGGGCTGGAAAGTTGAAAGGTCCGGCTAGATTGCAGTATTTTTTCCTGAGTAGTGATTGGGAATGAGCTTTTACGCGTCACGTTCGACTATGTAACGGTCGGTCGAGTAAAGTCGGCTTGAGTCTACCTAGGACGCGCTAAGCTCAAATTTTCCTGGATAGTGAATGAGGCTGAGCCGTCACGCGCCATTTCGTCTTTGTAACGCTGAAGTGAATATGTCTTTATTTATTTTTCCTCGAAAACGGCTTAAGGGTGGAGAATGCGAATTGGGCATGTTTTTAGACAAGACATGGGGACACCCGACGGTTATTTGTTTTTGGAGATTGATTTTCCATTTCCCAGTTATTGTATGACTTGTGCGATTTATCAAATTTTTGCTTTGATTCACAATAACTAATTGGTACTGTTGAAATTTTCTGATGGGCACATATTTTTACGGTCAAAAAGTCGCTGAATGCCTTTCTCTTCCGAAAATATCGGAGAAATGGACTTTCGAGGAAAAATATAAAAATATAAAAAAGGTGTGTAAGTCAAAAAAGTGTTTTTTTTTCTTTTTCGAGAAATATAAGCAGATCACGAGAATCTACGCCAAAAATTGCACAAAAAGGCATTTCAGAATTAACGATGCATTTTATACAGGGTGAGTCGGTGAATTTAAACTTCTCGATTTCTGATTTTGGCATGACACGTCACCACGTAATATTTTATTACTGGAAAACTGATAGTTTCAATCAGCTGAACTTTGTACAGTTTGTTGGAAATTTGAGTATTAGATTCTTAAAATACTATCAGGCATGTTGTATTTACTACAGATACTTTTTTAAAATATAATTAGTGTAAATGTTCAGTATCATAATAATTCCCAAATATACGTAACGTAAAATCGATTTCATGTTTTTTTGCTTCCAGGATTATAGCCACGTAAATGAGGAGAATAAAACGAAGCGCAAAGTTACCATATTAAAACGATGCCTTTTGAACGACATTTACGAGGCCCTGGAGGAGAAAGAAATGTAAAGGAATAATATATATGTTTGTTTTTATGATATTAAAGGGAATTCCTTTTTTTTCAGACTTTTATTAGCGCCACAATCTAATTACAGAACTAAGTTAACAAATAATATTTTTGAAGTATACATTATTATTAACATGACGCTTTTATCATTAGATTTTTGGATATTGTTATGGCTGAATAAAGTTAATGCACTTTGCATAATTTACTTCATCAATAACATACTTTAGGTAAACCCATCTTGAAATCTAAAAATAATTGTTTTTTGCATCATATTTCTCACTTCTGAAAAACAGGAAATCACAGAAACAATTACAATTTAAATATAAATTGAAAATTTTTTGCCAGAAGATAGCACCTTCATTATTGACGTATCTATTAAATGTATCTCTTATCTTCTTAGGAGACTCCTTAGGATGGTTGTCTCTTTTCCAATTCCAGGCAAGGACAAATTTTAATATGGTATTGTAATTATTGACATCAACGTCTCTAATCTCAATAAAGGAATTAAGATGTATTGCTCTGAGCTCGGGTTTTTACTGATAAATTTATTAGGCCTAGTTACTTGTGCTAGCAGCTACCCTGGCTGGTCCCAGCTGCCTCCAAGTCCCAGCCGCGAAGTATAAGCAACGGCAACGCTGGACGAAGATACGTTCTCAAGAACATTTGAGTCGATTAAACCAGACATTGTACTAGCTGAAGAGAAAAACACACTAGCTTTATACGAGGCATCTCGAACTGTCACATCATTAAATCAGTTTAGATTCATTTCATTTATAACAAGTTGCTTGTTGGTCAAGCTAATCAAGCAGTGATATTATCAAGACAACGACTTGCATGTGCTGCTTTAGAACAACATTCGCATCACGTTTTTCAACACATTCATTCGTGGCGTAGAGAAAATTTGAAGCCAGGTAAATGGGGATCGAAAACAATTAGCCACATTTTGGTGCCAATCCCTACAATTTAAACACCAGTTCCTACCTCTATTCTACAATTAGTATCATGTCGTTGTAAAAAAGGGTTACGGAAAACGATGTGGCTACACTAAGGTTGGATTGAACTATTAAACAATGAGCTCCAACCGTCATGGTCAAGGATGTTTTAATTCAGTGGTGAAGATAATTCAATTAATGAATAAACATCAGTCAGTTTTCAGTTGATTAGGCCTCCAGGGGAAACCACTTACAAAGATATGCAAGACATATTACCTAGTAATAATATTTTCTGTAATCATAATTTTTTATCGTTATAGCCAGGTTTGTGAAGAAAAATCTGCTTTGCATGCAACATTTTTGTGTGGCCAATACATTTCAAGATATTTGTCACTTTACTCGTTTTCGCCTAACTTTAGCAACATATCCTAATTTTTCAAACCATTTTTTGAGGGCACTGTTAACGACAAAAATAAGTTTATAGGACACAAATAATATAGAATTGTGTGCTGAATATTTTAGGTCCTATTCATTTTCCTCGTCAGATTAGCAGTTTTAGAGAAAAATCTGAAAATGGGCACCAGGTGACGTGACGGGGTGGTTTCTGAGGCAAAAAGGGGAGAAGCACCCTCCTGAGAGGTGGGAACCCTTTTGAATTGTATTTGGATGTCTATTAAGAGTCCGCACCCATAATTTTAAAACTTTATTAATTATTTCTCATATTTGCCATTTTAATTGCTAGTTTATTTCGATTAAAGTGAAACTAACCGAAAGTGGACTCACCAAAACTAACCACATCTATTAAAATTATTGATTATAGGGCATCGGAACATGACATCAAATGACTAATATAGGTTAAGACTACTTGAAACTAACCGAAAGTTAATTGGACGACTAACCAAAGCTAACTTAATCAATTAAAACTGATTATAACGTATCGGATCCGTAAAATTAATTGACAGTTAATTAGACGGCTAACTAAAACTAACCAAATCTATTAAAATTGATTATAACGTATCGAAACCTACTCAAATTACTAAAATAAGTGGAGACTAACAGCTCGCTCACGCGGAAGTCCGTTTTTGACGTATACCGTTAATAACGATTCGTTATAAATGAATATGATGTTCACACTATGTTCGTTTTTCAGATTTCGTTATTAATGACGATACGTCAAAAACGAATTATCGTGATTATTTTATTACGAAGGAGCTTATTATCTAGCCTAGCATTCAACAAGATAGACGTGATTCGCTATTTTGTATTGGTATCATCGCCGCTGCCATCGGAGGAAAACAAGAAGATTTTGGGTGCATCCACTTGTGAGACAACGACCTCATTTGGGGACCTTCCGGATCCTAATGTGGCAGTTAAGGCAAGACGAGGCAAAATTTTTCAA
>MU183392.1:86330-123165 GCA_016904865.1 Pissodes strobi | reverse complement strand
TATTTTTACTTTTCTCTTCTTATTAGTTTTATTTCAGAGTAAAAAAATAAGACATCACCATTTTGTTCAATACGTTTTCGGGCATCCTTTTGTAAGTGTTTTGTGGTTTTTCAAATTGTCGTGACATCGATGGCTGTACATTGTATCTTATGTTATCCTGGAGTTTGACTAGGTTATCGTATCTTCTTTTATATACTCCATCTCTAACATAACCTTAGAAGTAAAGGAGTTATGTCAAGAGATCTTGTGGGCCAACGTTGTGTTGATATCCACCTATATGGGAAAGCCTTTCTAGCAAGGTTCTCACTTCTTAGAATTGAAAGGAAAGAGCTCCATTTTGTTGAAAATAGACTCTGTAGCATGCCTCTAAGCTGATATCATCAAAATATTGTTCTAGTAATTGTGACAATATATCTGCATGTCTTCTACCTATCAAAGTTCCTTCCTAAAAAACTGGCCCAATTATTTGACTGCCTATTAACACTCATTAAACATTTAGGCTAGCTAATTTGTAGACTCCTTGGATGCACAAACAAAAATAACTATAGACTGTTATATATTTTTGATAAGCTTTTGATAAACTGAATCATATTTTCTAAAAATATAAAGGGTATCCCATTTAAAAAAAAAATGCAAATTTAGATTATAACTCAAAACTTGATGCACCTAGAGAAAATCCAACTATGCTAACTTGATGCTACGTAAATATAGTAATCCATTTTTACTTTTTCAATCACCATAAAAAAGTACGAACATTTACATGACAGATTTTAAGGAAATCGACTAAATCTCTATTATTTCTAAACAGATTGTCATCCGGGAGGTGAATATAGGTGGCATATGGAAATGATCGTTTTCGCGGAATATATCTATTTCATCTAGCAACTCTACTGTCTTCAGTCGAATCACCCTAGGTAAACAATATCACAACCAGTTGATAACTGCCAAATTTATTGTTCCCATATTTACATCCTAAATGAACAAATCTAACTTCGAAACTCTGGAATCAAAACAATAAGACATTCTAAATAAAACACTATGAATAATCAAATAATTAACTTACCAGTAAGATATATTATCTATGTTGCACCGCACTATTTTTTGGCTTAAACTTGTTGAACTACATTTTTCAATACTGTCTTAATGTTGTAAGTAGTTTTTGCTATTAAATGAAACTATTACCTCAAGGATGCGCACATATGGCTATAATTCCTTAAATTTAGAGGAGTAGCCAATTTTGAACGAGTTTCAAAATTTTTCCTATGAAACTTTTGACGCTGGTTCCATTCCATGGTTTCAAAATGATCAACCAAATCCTCATTTATATTTTTATTCAAAACGTGAAGAGTTATTTTGATTCCTACACATAAACATACTGTATTTATATAAGCATTTTCATTTATATAAATTCGGCTTCCGTAACTCTATGAAAAGTTGTATCAAATTTTGTTTAAAATTTTGGTTGTTATATTGCATTAAAATCCAAATTAATGAATAACTAGCTAATTTAGATGGAAATTAATAAGATTTGTAATTACAAGGCATTCCCACCGCCGCCGCACCTGTCATGGATAAAAATAAACCCAATCTAAAATTGGAACAATTTTAATAATAAACGGTTATAGTGATATAAGTATAACATATTAATGCGTGTTTTATCAAATATGAACTTATAAGAATTAAGCTCAACCATACACAAAAATCGGTAATCAGAATTGGAAGAGCAGTTAGGTCGATATATTACATAGCAATAGATAGTAAGATACAGTGTAACCTTCACTTTTTAGCCGACAACAAACAAAGCAAATTATTTTGTATTTATCATTCTAACGCGTAAAATGAGAACCGTATTTTGTTTTGTTCATTCCGAGTTGTTCCCAGTTTAATCAAACTTGTAATTGTTATATTAAAAATCAGAATATAATAAAGGTCGTGAATATATCTATGGTTGACAAGTTAAAATACGTCAAGACAAACTCAATAAATATATAAAGAAGAATGAAGAATAATTATTTTCTTAAGCTGATGTATTAGTGATATTATAAGTAAAAAGAGAGGGTAAGTGTCTTGTTAATTAATATACTGGTTATAGACATCGCTTCTTTCATAATATCCATTTATTATTTATTACTTAGATTTTCTGGTAAGATGGACAAAATGAAAATAAATATAACCTTCAGTATTTTTATCGTGACGTTTTGATTGTCCTTTTATCTTTCCAGCATGTTATTGTTGACGTAACTTAAATATTTTAAGAGGAAATAATTTAAAATTTGCTGTAAATATGGACTTGATAAATTGTGTGTATTATTATTTTTAAATTATTGGGTAATATTTGGTTTGAAATTTATTAGTAATATTTGCATTCTTCGGAGCTTTTATACGGTGCCATTAGATTGAATGTATAACAAACCAAATTTTCAAAATGTTGTACGCTATACTCAAATGCTTACAATAATAGAAGTTTTAAGTTATTGACTTGCGCCGTACTCGACAATATAACTTGCAAACTTCCGCAAGTCCCCATTGACAAAGTTAAAATAAATATCCCCAGTCAGTTTACGTTAAGTGATCCGTATTATGCCTCTCCATCAGACATCGATATGTTGATTGGTGCTGATCTCTACTATGATTTGATTTTAGATGGTGTATATAGGTTAGGCAAGAACCTCCCTGTTTTGCAAAATACTCATTTAGGATGGGTAATAATAATAATAATAATAATAATAATTTATATTACCAAAAAAATATACAGAGTACATTGGGTCGTCATTGAAAATACAAAAAAGACAAGAAATAATACAAAAAAATACATTAGTTAAGCAAAAAAAAAATAAAAAAAAAAATGAAATATAATAATTGTATGGTAGATTACAAAAAGGAAAAAAAAAACAGAATATTTAAGTAGGATACAGAAACATACAACACAACATGTCAATACAAAAAATGCATTTAAATTCAGTACAAATAATGTAAAAATATGTATATAAATAACAGTGTACAGACAATTACATGTACGAACAATAAAAAACAATAAAAGCACAAAAAAACAATGAATAGCAGTAGTTAATAATATTAATAATAATAATAATAATAATAATAATAATAATAAATTTATATTGACAAAAAATACACAAAGTACATTGGGTCGTCATTAAAAATACAAAAAAGACAAGAAAAAATACCAAAAAATAACACATGTTAAGCAAAAAAAGAAAAAAAATTAATGGAATAATATAATAGTATGGTAGATTGCAAAAAGGAAAAACAAACAGAATATTTAAGTCGGATACAGAAACATACAACACAACATGTCAATACAAAAAACGCATTTAAGTTAAGTACAAATAATGTAAAAATGTGTATATAAATAACAGTGTACAGACGATTACATGTATGAACAATAGAAAACAATTAAAGCACAAAAAGAAAGCTAGCAGTAGTTAATAGAGACAGCATTCTATTTACTTGTCAGAGTGGCAGTAAAAGTACCTGTACAAAGATTTAAGGCGAGCTAATGGTGATTTAGCTGTGAAAATCCATATACTCGTCAATCGTATAAAATGCCTTAGTAGCAAGGAAATGTTTTACCTTGTTAGCAAATTTATCGCCACGCATCGCCCTCAACCCATACGGCAACCCATTATAGAGCTTTACACAGTTGTAGAGAGGGGATTTTTTATAATGAGCTGTTCTATGTAGAGGAATCTTAAGCAATTCACTACCCCTGGTATTGTGATGGCTTGTAGATCCTAGTTTCTCAAACGATGAGCGGTTACTATTGACGAATTGCAAGCACCTTAGTATATATATGGACGAAAACGTCAACATTTTATTTTGGGCAAAAATTCCTCTACAACTTTCTCGGGAGGGTAGGTTAAAAATAAGCCTTAATATCCTTTTTTTGATTTACAAAGATACGGCTGCAGTGCGCGCCAGTTCCACCCCAAGAAACAATATTATAGGACATATGACTATATGCCAGAGCGTAATAAACAGATAGAAGTCCCTCGGTATCAAGCGTGTTTTTTAAGCTTAGTACAGCAAAAAAAGCAAAGTTTAATTTAGCACATACGTAATCAACATGACTACAAAAAGATAGTTGAGGGTCAATATAGGTCCCAAGAAATTTAGTTTAACTAGAAAACTTGATATTAAGTATTTCCTCGCAGTCGGACTCTGATAAAGAAAAACGATTAAACATATTCATATAAACTGTCTTTTCCATGTTTAGGATCAGTCCATTCTGTTTACACCATACTTCTATATCGCTACATACACTCGCTACACCTTTGTACAATTCATCCAGACTCTTGGCACCAACAACTATGGTTGTGTCGTCCGCATACATGGTAACATGTCCACATCCAACATTCAGAGGCAAATCATTCACATACATTAGAAACAACAATGGACCCAGCACTGAGCCTTGCGGAACCCCAAGCTCTATCCATCTCTCCTCAGACTGGACATCACCATATTTAACAGTCATTCTTCTGTCACTTACATAGGACTCAATCCATTTCAGCATCTTCCCACGAATTCCCAGATTGTACAATTTACTGACTAAAAATGACTTATTTATGGTATCAAACGCTATGGACAAATCAAAAAATACAGAGACCACATGTTTTCCATCATCAATGCAGCGAAAAATATAATTCAGCGTTCGGTATGATGCGGTTTCCGTTGACCTATTTGGAAGAAATCCGTGCTGAGCTACATTCAGAATGTTAAACCGGTCGATAAAATGTATTATCTTATTATAAACAACCCTTTCAAATATTTTTGAAAATGTACTAAGCAGAGATATCTGTCGGTAGTTCTCAATATTATGACAGTCATTCTTTTTATAAACAGGAACAACATTTGCGTTCTTAAGAATCGCCGGAAAAACACCATCCTCAAGACTTGCGTTCATCAGTCTTGTCAGAGGCTGAACAATGCAATTTCTAATCCTTTTAATTATTTTAACGTTTACGTCATCGAATCCAGAAGAGTTTTTGGTCTTTAGCCCCGCAATAATGTTTAGTACCTCTTCTTCGCTCACAGGGTCAATTACAATCGTGTTCTGAATGATAGGTGAAACCGTACAAGAGCATTCATTTATTCCATACTTCTGATACAATTTCTTAGACGCAACAGTGCTGAAATAAATTACAAATTGATTTGCTATTTGACTAGGTTCAGTAACAATTTCATCATTCATGTGCAGTTCGATTTGACGTTGGGTATTTTTTTGCCTACTTAGTTTGACATTTACAAAAGACCATATTGTTTTTGATTTACAATCCGAATTATTTATTTTGTTTTTATAAAAAGTTCGTTTGGTATACCTTATCTGATGTTTGTAGGATTTTTTGATTTCTTGATATTCAGAGTGTACAGTAATATCATTGGAGCCACAATACATCCAGTATAACTCATCCAGTTTTTCCTTTATTCGTCTTAAATCATCGCTATACCATCCATTCACCTGGTCTTTTTTGCGGGGCTTAGTATATCTGTATGGACAACAACAATTAAGACAGTACACAACACCCGCAACAAAACTAGCCCACATAGTAAAACCCAAAATTAAACTCCAATTCTGTGACATTATCATGTTAGAAAAAAAGGATATATTATTTTCGGAGAGGTCTCTACAGGGATACTCCGATTTAAAATCCTGAATGGCATTCTCACCGACAGACAAATCAAAAACAAACCTATGAGCCAGGTGATCACTAATGTGAGGAGCAAATACATTACACTGAAAGAGACTATTGGGAATATTAGTGGCGACATAGTCTATACTCGATGAGCTTGTGTGGCCTACAGAGTTTGTATAAACTCTAGTAGGTAGAAAAGTTGTGATGTCTAACCTAAAAGAGTCAAACAGATCTCGGAGCAGTCTCTTCTGATCACTATCAGCACTATAATTAATATTCAAGTCCCCACAAAAAATCATATATTTCCAAGTTTTATGTGCCAGGGAGAGAGCAGCGCTGGCTAGCTCCATAAATACACCCAAATCCCCAGATGGAGGACGATAACAACATACAACACAACAATCTTTAGAAAACACACCACACATTCCACTATGGGCTTCAACAGACGTTGACTCGACAGCACCAAAACGCTCAAACACTTCCCTTAAGCTGTTTTTATGTGTATTAAAGAACCACCGTGCCTTGATTGGCTTCTACAAAAATACGACAATACCATATACCCAGTGACCCGCAATTCGGCACATGTGGTGGGAAGGCAGTGCTCCGTAACGCACATTATATCATTTGTTAGGCATTGTACATTTAAGTGACACAATGTCAAACCCTTTATATGCGTCATACTTCCTCCAGCTCCCATTGGGACAATCGTGGATATAAAAAATTATTATGTTTATCCTGACAAGAGCGGACAATAGTTTTATCAGCTTCAACAACACAGTCAACACTATTTGAGACTACCCCAATCACGTTCGGATCAGCTCCGAGAGGGTCACCGCCTGAGCCATGGCAGGGCGGTGACAGTATCTGGTCAGGCAAAGTACTTAATCTGCCACCACTAAAAATTGAGAGGTCATTAAGTTCATGATTCTGAGCTATATACAACGAATCATCCGATATCACTGATTTCAGTACAATTTTATTATCAAAAGAGAGTCGAACAAAACTAGCTAAGTGATAACAGATTTTATTTTTATTAAGGCGATATTTGCCATTAGTTTTACAGTTAGTCAATAATCTAATCGACACATTATAGTTATGTCGCTTTGTTAAAAAGTAATCCAATAGATCATAAAATCTATTATATGTTGCCTGATGATAATCAATGTCATATTTCAAACACAGTATAAGATTTGTGTACCTTCCCAATGAAAACAAACTCTCCAAGCAATCTCTTTTCAAATACATAGAAAAACTTAAATCTAAAAATACAACAACTGAGTCGAGAGAAGAAAAGTTTTTACTTGCGTTAAAAATAGAATTAGTAAGTCCTTTAAGATCAGCACCACTCTTGATCCAGCCCTGAATCGAGTATTTGTCGGCATTAAGGTACCTTTGCAGAATATGTGCGATATGTAAGCCAGAACTGTCACCATAAATTAATACTTTCCGCTCAGGTATTGTGATTGGAATGTGTGGACTTACCGTAACATTTCCCCCTTTATGTTTGGCATTATTTTTCGTCTCTTCCTGGAGTACACTATTTTGTTTGTTTGCTTTGGGCAAATTTTTAGAGCCTGACGTTGTTTCTTTGTGAGACTTTGATATCTTAGCTTCTTCCAGCAAGTTACACTGAACTCCCAATGTCGTTGTTGAAACCGGATCAGTCTGTGTTTCCGAGCACTTCTTAGTGGCTTTGCAGGCATCAACATTTTTTATATTTTCGATGATCTTAGAAAGGTTCTTTATTTCTCCCAGATCTTTGAGCAGATATTCAATTTTTCTTCTGTAGTCCTTACATTCCCTTTCAAGTGCTTCATTTCGTGTAAGCTGGTCAGCCAGTTTATTACGTAGATCTGTGTTTATATCTATAACGGTTTCTCTATTATCACTTGTTTCTTCATTGTGGATTATATTTGTAAGACTTATGTTAGGAGAAACGCTTTGAATAGTCTCGGTCAATTTTATCTTACCAGCGTTAGACCTTAGTGATCTTTTAGACAATTGACCAACATTTTTCTCTAATGCTGCACAAGTAGTCATTGTTAACAGCAAATAAATACGGCCTTAAAACACTTTGTTATAAAGAGCAGCGAGTAACCTTGATACTGGAACACAGTTGCACCAAGCAATTTTTTGTTTGCAATAGTTATAATAATAGTTAACTTAAATAGGTACCTACTAATATTTTAATACATTTCATGTTAGTTTCTAAATTGTTGTTTTGATATAAAAATGTTTACCTCTAATGTAGGTAGGTATACAAGTGATAGGGATTTTTAAGGAAAAGTTCCTGTTTCTAATTCTTGTTTGAACAATCGTCCAACTCTTCTCAGTGTTTATAACCCTGCACGTAGCGACGTGTGCGGTGGTGTTTCTCTGTTTGTTCCATCCCCTGAATAAATTTCTCTTAATGATCCTATTTAACCTATTTATAGATTAGAGGGAATTTCTGATACGAATATTTCAAATGTATATGATGAACTAGCTGAAAGCATCTTTAATTATTTGTTTACGAAGTAATCTGCAGATTTGCTGTATTTTGGCATATCCACCAAGTTTTGACATAACGCTATGATTTCAATAAAATCTACGTTTTATGATGTCCGATGTAAGTATGTAAAAAATATTTAATCTTTTCTTGGATCGGTGAATTTTACTTTTGATAATTACTGGTTTACCCCTAAAAAGTGTTGATAACAAGTGGTTGTTTATTAATAAGAGTACCTATTTGCCACGACGCCGACGACGGGACACGGCGAGAATTAGTATGTACACTTCCGTTCTTAGACATCTTCCAAGGGTAAAAAAGTTGTTTAGAAATAAGGAAATTTATTCCTTCTTTTATCAAGGCTACAATATTACAAAGCAAAATATTAAACTTTTAGAAGTTAGAGTTACATGGTAAGATATTATTTTAATTACGTATAAAGTGAATTAACCTTGGATTTATAACATCGTAGCATTATTTAAAACCAGTGTGTATTATAATTTGTTACATTATTATTTTAGTAAAACAGAGTTTTATCCACAATACCGAAACAGAATTTTTGCACTCGACATGCGTTGCGCTAACCATGTTAGCATCATCAGGAGATGATTAAAACTGTTTTAGGCTAATGCTTCGGTATTGTGGATAAAAAACTCTGTTTTAGTGCATTTTGGCGCAGGTTCCAAACCCCAACATAGTTGAAATTATTAATAATACTAGTTCACTGCTTTTAGATGTTTCAAAATAATTTAATGAGATATTTTTCTACATATGTTTCGGCTTGATGAGGCCTTTATCAAGAGTAGTTGTATACTAAAATCTAAAATTGGTATTTTGTTTTTATTGCACTGCAATTATGCAGGTGTTTTAGGAACAGATAAGTTGGTCGTTCGTATTTAAAACGTCTGATTTTTGTGACTTTTGGATTTCTAGGTACTCCAAAAGGTTCAGCCTTTTGCTTTTTGTTTCCGTGTGTAAAAGTTTGACATTATTCGTTTCTATAAAATGGTTATTTTCTATACAATGTTTTGCTATGCCAGAGTTTTTAATATTATGTAAAATCGATTTTTTGTGTTCTTTAATCTTAATATTTAAGTTTCGATCAGTTTGTCTTACGTATACAGCTTCACAGTTCACACAATTTACTTTGTAAACACCAGATTTAGATTGTTTGTCAATTTTGTCTTTATTGTTTATTAGTCTTCTCTCTAGATTATTTTTATTAACTTGAATTGTTTTACAGCCAAATGTATTTATTTTTTTTTGAAACTTACTCTGTAATTTTCGGAATATAATTGATAAATTTAAACGGCTCCAATTTTAATTCTAATGTAGGCTTATAAAATTGTATAGTTAAATGTTCTTCTGTTTTTTCTTTATTAATTTGTCAATCAAAGCGATCTTATAACCGTTATTAATTGCAATCTGTTTGATAATGGATACTTCTTTTTGGAAACTCGCCGAGTCTAGGGGAAAGCTGAAAAGTCTATGGATGAGACTATGAAAAGCGGAAAATTTGACTTGCCTAGATTGGTTAGAGTCTTTATGAATTATTGCATCTGTTGTTGTTGGTTTCCTATATAGGTATATATCAAATTTAAGCGAATCTCTTGTCTTTGTAATCTTTATGTCCAAAAAGTTTAAAATCTTGCTAGATTGTTTTTCCATGGCAATGGAATTTAAAAATGTTAAAAAGATATCTAAGTTTCTGTTGGATCCTGTAAAGATGCAAAATATGTCATCCACATATCTACCCCCAAAAAATATATTTCTGATTAATGAATTGTTGGTGTTGAATAAATGCTGTTCAAAATCAGCCATAAAAATCTCGGCAATGATTTTGAGCAGCATTTATTCAACAACAACAACACCAACAAGACTATACTAAGTTAATTTAACTCGGTTAGTATAGCCTTTCCAAAAACCCAAGTTGCAAGTTTCAACAAGAGAACGTATTTCTCAAAAAGGAAACAATGTCATGTTCGATTGTCAAAGCCAAAATTAAAGTAAAAGATAATAAAATGGATTAACTTCTACGGATATAAAATGTACAAGAGATAGTCCATAAATCTAGCACCCGTAAGGAGTAAGTAATGTTTCTAAGCTAGCGTAGCAACACTTCACAAAAGGATATTTAAATATGTATAATTCAGTAGATTATGCTGTATGCGATTACTTACTAAAGAAATTAATCAACCGTTTTCGAAAAATGATCGAGTACTAGATTCTGTGTAAAATTTAAAAGTCTATGCAAAGTATTAAATATTCCTGGCACAATAGTACTGTCCAAGTGTGGTAATATAAATATAAAATTACACTTATCTCGTGTAACAGGGGAACAAGGGAACTTCTTTGGCTAATGATTCGACAAAAGCCTTCCAAAATCAATAACAACAGGTTTTCTTCTGTTTCCTCTCCTCCTACTGGATCAAAATATCGGAAACAAATCTGTAAACACGTCAATCACTATCAGCTAACATTCAACTAAAAATCCTCATATGTCAATCAAAATACTACCTGTCAGAAATCCTAGATAGGTACGAACTTATCGAGAAAAGACAATAGAGATGGTCGACCAAGTCGATATTCCTCCCCAAAATAACCTTTATAAATAAGAGAATTTTCACCCGTAACACACTTTTGACTCAATACAGGTTGATCACCCCAATTCAGATATAATCGTTCTGGGAGACTTCAATGCCCACAACACCAACTGGCTCAATCATCACAACAAGACCGACAACGAAGGTAGAGAAGCTGAAGCATTTGCCATCAGCTGCGGGCTTACTCAACTTGTAGACGAACCAACTCGAATCTCAGAGAGGGACGAATTCGCCGCTCTCCTGGATCTTTTACCAACCACCAATCCTGACCAGTACACAATTACAGTTGGTCCGCTATTAGGTATTTCGGACCACAAACTTATTACAACGGTTTGTAAACTGCCACTTCTACAGAAGGATCCACCATTGCCTCGCAAAATCTAGCATTACAATTCTGCAAACTGGGACGATCTAAGGGAGTTCTACCTATATTTTCCTTGGCTCGACGTCTGCTTTGGCACTGAAGACCCGTCAGTCTGCTGCGAAGAGATCACGCATGTAATCTTCTCAGGAATGGAAGCATACATTCCAAATTCCATCAAGTTACCGTCAAAAGGAAAGCCCTGGTTCGACAGAAGATGCAAAAGAGCTGTAGGTAGAAAACAGCAAGCCTACAAGTACTGGCAGCAAAATCAGGCTGCTAAAAATCGCAATTATTTTGTCGAAGCGAGAATCGAATGCAAACGTGTGATCGACGAAACTAAGGACAAACACAATTAAAGGATCAGGAATAAACTTTTACAATGCCCCAGTGGCTCCAGGAATTTCTGGCCGGTAGCAAAGGCAGTAAGTAATAACTTTACAAAAACGTCACTCCCACCTTTGACAGACGAACGTGGCATCACGGCGACTACATCCAAGGAAAAAGCAAACATGCTCGCCCAAATATATCATCGCATTCTACCTTAGACGTCCCCCAAGGCAAGGCTTTCCCCACCGTATCGAACATCAACACTACCATGGCAGAAGTCAAGTTTGACCACCGTGATATATTTGTAAAATCCTTAAAGGACTAGATACGTAAAAGGCATCTGGACCAGACGGAATATCTGCCATCGTGTTAAAGAACTGCGCCAGCGAACTAACACCTGTTTTCCAGGTTTTTTTCTCTGTTTTACGGAAAAGGGATTTACCCATCTTCTTGGAAAGTCGCTCGAGTGAAACCTGTTCCAAAAAAGGCAAGAAAACCATGCCCTCAAACTATCGCCAAATTGCCTTGCTTCCAATAATCTCCAAAGTTATGGAACGTGTAGTCAATCAGCAACTCCTCAAGTACCTACCTCGAGAACGATAGAAGAATCAGCGATAACCAATACGGCTTTCGCAAAGAGAGATCGACAGGAGATATATTGGCCTATGTCACTCATATATGGAATAGGACAATTAAGAACTACGGAGAGTCTCGAGCGATTGCGTTGGATATTTCGAAGGCACTCGACAGAGATTGGCATGACGGACTGCTCAACCAATTGCCATCCTTCGGACTGCCAGCCTCTCTCTGCTCAGTTTCCTTAAGAACCGATCTCTGCACGTTGCAGTTGATGGACACATCTCATACACATTCACCATTAACGCGCGCGTGCCTCAGGGCGCAATACTTTCACCAACTCTGTTCCTCATCTATGTTAATGACCTGCTGACTGAAACGAATAATCCTGTTTACAGTTTTGCAGATGACAGTACCCTTGTCTCCCACTTTAGATCAGAAAAACCTTTACCAGCGACTTAGACTTATCACCGCAAACAGGAGCAGATTACAGCAATTAATCAAGACCTGAAGAAAGTTCAAACTTGGGGCGACAGAAATTTGGTCCAGTTTAATGCAGCAAAGACCCAAGCAGCCAAGTTTTCCAAGAGGGCCAATACGGCGGACCCTGACATCATTATGGCAGGATCGACCATTCCTTCATCCTCGTCAATCGGACTGTTGGGTGTATCGGTCAACAGCAATATGTCCTGGCATAAACCACGTTGCTAACATCGCAAAATCAGCCTCCCAGAAGCTTGGTGCGCTATTTCGGAACAAAAAACTGTATACACCGCAGCAGTTGCTGAATATTGCTCACACATCTGGGGTGCCGCACCAAAGTACAACTTAAAGCTGCTGGATTCCATTCAGAAGAGACATGTGCGTCTCGTCGGTGACCCGGAGTTGACCCGGAATCTGGATAGTCTGGAACACCGTAGACATGTGACCGAGATGTCCCTGTTTTACATATACTTTTACGGCAGATGTTCCCAGGATTTGGCCCGCCTCATCCCGCCCCTGGCAACAAGGATGCAGCTCTTCTCAACTCAAATTTTTCAGACATATTTAAACTTTTATCACCTTGCACCGTGCGTTCAATTTATCTTGTTAACATTTTGATTCGCTATAACTCTTTTGTTTTTACAAATATCAAGGTAAACAAAAAAACAAAATGTAGGGTTGGTGGCCAAGTTTTTTTTCTAAGTTACATATAAAACACAACACTAACAATTTTCTGACATATAAGCCTACTTTATATTTTTTTAAATGGAACACCCTGTATATTGCGACATTTTTTGGACTCTCTAGAGAAATCTAAACACATTTCGAGTATAATATCCTATACCTATCATCTTTAACTGTTTTCGAAATATTGACAGTTGAAGGTCGGGCATTTTCACAATTTGACAGGCTCTAAAATCTAAACTGCAGGAGATCAAAGAAAACGGTTTGCACATTCCTATCTTAGGCTTTCATAAGCTATCGAATGACAGTAACTTTGAATTTAACCGGAGGTCTAAAAGTTCTGGTTAATTTTATCCGCGGGTTAAATTCAAAGTTACTGTCATTCGATAGCTTATGAAAACCTAACATAGTAATGTGTAAACGGTTTTCTTTGATCTCGTGCGGTTTAGATTTTAGAGTCTGTCAAAGTGTCTAAATGGCCGACTTTCAACTGTTAATATTTCGAAAACAGCTAAAGATAGGTATAGGATATGATACACGAAATGTGTTTAGATTTCTCTAGAGTCCAAAAATTTAGTAATATACAGGGTGTTCCACTTAAAAAATATATGAAGTAGACTTATATGTCAGAAAATTGTTAGTGTTTTGTTTTATATGTATCTTAGAAAAAAACTTGGCCACCAACCCTACATTTTGTTTTTTTGTTTATCTTGATATCTTTAAAAACAAAAAAGTTATAGCGAATCAAAAGGTTATCAAGATAAATTGAACGTACAATGTCTAATACACCTTTTCATTTTCCTTCTACTATAACGCCCAACCTCTCTAATAGTATACGGCTACAATTATAAAGAATTTTTTCGATTTCTTTTATATATTTTGAAGCTGCTTGCTGCATGCAGATTTCTAAATTTACCCTTCCCTCGGTAGGTTCTATAACAATGTTACCACAAAACTTATGTATGGATGCGTATAGTTCTTTAAAATCACTTAATCCTACACTACTCATTATATAATCCGCTATCCGCTACACACGTTTTGCCTCATGAGTGGTCCTAGAAGCTGACGTGTCCAACGTTGCGAACTAGCGGCATTGCGCCCACAACTAGCCCGTTCCATCGATGCCAGCTCCGGTTTGGGTACCACTGGTTGAAGTTTCCTAATGGGAGCAATTTTGGAATCGACCCATATATATCGTCAGGATGAGTTTTTTCTTATACAAGTTCTTGACTTCTTCTTATTTCACGCCTTATTTTCCTTTCTAGTTTCTTTTTTGTCCGCAGGCAACAGTAAATCACCCAAACAGTAACAAATATGCCACCTATCATTAACGCAAGTACTTCAAGGAGGGAGACACCCCTGCAGGGTTCTTGAGTTGTCGTTTGTCCACTACTGTTTCTAGCTTGTGCAATTATAACTTCTTCTTTTGACTGAGTTTTCCCCATTTTCTTGACACAATCACAATAACTTCATCATCACTTTCCTTTAAAAAGATCTTAAGGAATCACGGACGCCACTGTCAAGATCGCCATGTAATCAGCCTGGTTCTCATAGGTTGAGGAGAATTAATAACATCACGAAAGCTTCGATAAAACTATATTGGTTATAAATTAATATTCGTATGCTAGCCAAAATGCATAGTATGCAATCTTATATTACTTAAATAATAACCTGATTACTTAATGTAATAATAATCGTCAAATAAGCTGTTCTGGGCAATTGCAATATATTTTGTATGGCTTAACAAATTAACCATAGTTCAGATGATATGAAGTCAATAGCCTTGTGACCTTATATGCCCAGTAGGTACAGTACCAAGCTACTGCTCCATATGTGATCAATGGTCTTCTGACCGCAATATATATCCAGTGCATTTGTTTGGGATGTATGTCCCATGTTTTGACACGGTTTAAAGCGCTGTCATGTGATCTTTAAAATTATGCGTCAACGCCCGACTTCACCCCAGATGACGGTACTAGACCCAGCCTCCCAATTTGCGTTACTAATTATGCTTGCCAAGAACTCCTATCTATAAACATATTATTCAACTTAATATTTTAATTCTACTTTATTTCACTTGATTCAGTCATAATTTTTACACACGTAAAACAACATTAGTAAATGTGCTTGCAAACGCCTACGCTACTGCCTGCAATTTATTCTATTATCATTTGGGATGATATAATTACTATTATGTTACACACGGAAATATATTTTTAACGTAATTTGATACTATTGCTATGTAAACTATGAGCCTATGCAGCCTATGCTAAAATACGACCTCGTTTTCACTGACATACTGACAACGGTAACAAAGATAAATAAATCCATTTCCATTTTAGGTTAAAACCAGGGTTCCAAGATGGGATGTAAATTGACACTGGAAGTACCGGTATTTCTTGCCACATTTGGTTTCATGTTAACAAGTAAGTTAGTCACATATACTATAAGATTGTATTAGAACAAAATAATTCAACAAATATCCAATTGCTGTAACCCGCACACACACACTCACACAATATCCTTATTGGGAGATACATTTCGGAGTACTACATGCTTATTTGTCACATAAAGCCTGATTGCAACTTTTTTTAATAATATATTATGAGTATTATTTAACTCAGAGGCATAGGTAAATGTAATTAGGTAAAAATAAATACGGGACGATATAGAGGGGAGCGAAATAGGTTCTCTTTATATAGCGCGTCCCAAAGGTATGGAGATGGAGAATTCTTGCATAAATGGTTGAAGTAAGGGAAAAGCGTTTTTAGGGTAAAAAAAATCAATTAAAGATATTGTGTAATATACATAGCTGCTGATGGTTTTATGACTTTGCTTTACATAGCAGTTTCGTAGTTTGCCTTGTTTAGCAAGATTTCATCAGACCATGCATGGCAATATTGATAAGGGTCGAAGTCCCAGTCATTTATCATGTTAGTGTGATTTGTAAAGCTAAATTCCTTACAGAGAAGGCAATAGTAGAGTATCATTCACAACATACTGAATAAACGAAAAAGAACCTGATATTTAAACAAGACACTAGAGTGTTGAGAATAATCTGAAAGGAGCTTGTAAAATATATATAAATAACTAAAAGTTATGGGAAATTTGACTTTTTCGACATTCAGTTGCTTTTTTGGCAATAGACTCTTAAAAGTCTAAAAGTTTTGTATTTACACCTTTCTTCTACCTACCAAGGCAAAAGCCTTGTAGCTTCAGAAGTCGATCCCAAGCATAATTATTGCTACATTGATTTGATACGAAACATTGCAATTTTCAGGCAAAACTATTTTCAGTGAAAAACTAATAAAATGTAAAATGATCCAGAATGAAAAATGTGTGTTTCCTATTTGTGATTAACAACCACAACTAATCGATCAAAAATTCGATCATCAAAGCTACCAAAAGTTCACCCTTGGGAAAGTAGACATTCATGACTATAAGTTCAATCGGAAAGACCCAATGACCCATTGTCGAGTGTCAATGTCAAGGTTATCATAATTACAAGCGAATTAACATAAAATGTGATTATACCAGGTTAATTGAGGCACAAAATCAACAAAAATACGGACGGAAACATAATGTCATCACCTATCACCGGAATACTAGATAAAACAAGTTATGCACGGAGATTACGATAACCAGCTATGTTGAGTAAAGTGAATAGTTGTAAATTATCGTCATTATTTAACAATCATAAAAATATATAATTAACGTATGTTAAAATCATGAAATGTCGGTGAGATAAATAATTGTTCAGTTCTAATGAAAATGTCTATGTAAGGCCATTTCGCCTGACCTCAGGGTGTAAATTGCACAATTGCTATAGTGAATCTAAGAGACTAAAAAACCTTTAAAAATTTGAAAATGCTTGACGTTGGCAAACACAATTCTGTTAAAAATGAAAAGGTGAAAATGATCAGTAATTATAATTATTATAATATTTAGAGCAGCAAAATATTAAAAAGCTCGTGCACTTTGTCAAGTTTTGAATTTGTCTTAACAAGGTTATTAAGGTGTTATTGTTAAGGTGTTATTAGCTGAATAATTATTGTTGTGTTTTTGAGGTGCTATATATTTATAAGTAAGTATTTCGTTTTTTTGGAAGAACTCAATTTGCCAAAATACTTGAGGCGTTCTATTGAATTCTGTGATTGCTATTAAATGCATGTTGACATTGTTGACAGATATGTGATTTGTATAATTGTGTATTTTAAATGTAAATTTGGTGTTCTTTCATAAGTTTTGTTAATGGTTAATGGGCACTGGGCAGAGTCTTATTCTTGCGAGCAATGATAAGACACTGATTTTGAGGTCTCAGTTTAAAAGTACCCCAACGTGAATTTTCAAACGTTTTACGGGCCGGTTTTTGTGAAATTTCATAGTATTTCAACAGCATACCATTGTACATATTGTTTACTGTAAATAGCAGAAAAACTCCGCCTTTTTTGCAGCATATTCCTTAGCTCGGGGACGGATCCCCGACTTATTTTGCCGGTATAATGACCGATTCGGGCGATCGAGATGTCTCCATTGCCTCGATCATCTCGCGCCCACCCCCTGACGATATAATTCTCGATAAAACGAGAAAAGTCTATCGCAGAATGTCACAGTATGTAGATAAATGCAAGTCATGCAGCTTCCTAACCGAACCTTTGCGCTCAGTCACTAACAAGGACCCGAAATCGCTTACGCAAGACTTAAACAAGGCCATTGATCATTTGAGACTGGAGCATGGGCTATCCTCATCTGGAAAGAAGGATAATATACAGCCCAAAATGGACACTGGCAGGAAAAAGATTGAGAAGAAAGCCGTGACGGTGTTCGAAAGCGCCACGGTATCACACACTTTGCAGACAAAGATGGCGGTAGAACCTACACAGCAACCCACATATACCTTAAGCGGGGAAGTATCTGCAAACAATTCTGTAAATACTGTAAATAGTGTTAATCTGCTACCCTCTGTCTCCGCACCTCAACTGACTCTTAGCACAGAAAAAGTAGTCTTTAAAATGCCGCTTAAAACACTACCGTTTAAGAAGCATGTGAAAATGGTACAAGATATGGAGACATGGAAGTGAGATGTCTTCCAACAGTAAGAAATCATAAAAAAACAGCACTAGATCCGCTAAGAGGAAGTCAGATGTCCTCGACGAAACTCACACAAGTGTCTCCAAAAGCAAAGAAAGGCCCTGTCCCGCCAATAGTTATACAGGGCAAATTTCAAAACCATAAAGCGCTCCAGGCTGATTTGAAGCGACACCAAACCAGCAAATTCATGCTCAAGTATTCTAAGAACACGGTGATAGTTTACTGTGAGCTTGAGAAGGATTGGGCCTTCTTGAAGCGTAGCCTTGACCAGGATAAGGTACAATTTCATACGTACGCTGTATCATCGCAAAAAACCAAGGCCTTCGTTTTGAGAGGTCTAGACAGGGAAATAGAGCCTGCTGACATCAAGCACGAACCCACCGACCGCTATATCATTGATGCTAAGAACATTTACCTGATGAAGCGCACGCGAGTGCCGTTGTACCAAGAATGTAAAACCATTCTTGACATGCGGGTCAGCTGGGAAAATAGGTTATCTGACAAACCTATAATGCAATGCAAGCGCTGTCAGGGCTTAGGGCATGCTGCTACATACTGCAGGAAGGATTACAAGTGTTCAAAATGTGCTGGCCCTCACGAGATCACGTCATGTGAGGGTACGCATATCAAATGCTCGAACTGCGGGGGGAGGGGGGGGAGCATTGCTCCATCAGCACAAACTGCACTGTATACACTTACAAACTGAGTTTGCTTGCACAGCCCAAAGCGAAGCAAACTTACAAGCCAGCCCCGCCACCAGCTAGGCCGGCAAGGCAAAACAACCCTGCACGAGCTGACCGGCAAAGAGGTCAGGGTCTGAGCAAAGACCAACTTCATGAACATGAAGAAGACAGATGCGAGCAGTATAACCAGTAGTTCCCAGACACACTGGGAAAGAATGAAGCCCCCCAACCGTGACAGCACGAAGGAAAACCAGGAAAATAAAATTGTAAGTGATAGATATGAGAGTACGAACATGCATATTAAATCTCAGGCAGATTTTAATTCGAACTTTAAGACACAATTAATGAAATTAATGACCTTGTTAACATAAGCGAGCTCTTTTTCGCACTTGCTAAAGGCTTGCAATGGCCACAAAATTGCCATTGTATAGACTACCGTGAGATTTTTCTCACATGAACTCTACAAGTATAATATTTAATTTATTATAAATGTTCCATATATGTAGATGGAACTGCAATTCGATCATAAATAAACTGGGCGAGTTCAAACAATTTATGCATAAAAATCCCTTCCAGGGTATCTTTCTATTAGAAACCCGCATAGAACCTTGGTTTACACTTAAGATTCGGGCTACCAAATTGAGAGATTTGAGAGACCGAATACGCGAGCGGGGGGTGTGGCCTGCCTAATCCTTAGGTCACTAAACTATAAGAGGGTCCCAAATATCGACATCCCTGTAGACCATGTCTGCATCGAGCGTGAGAGTGGCCTGCGGATTGTCGGGGCATATGCCCTCCCCTCACTCCCCCCTTCACCCACGAAGACTTCCTGGGCTCCCTAATAATTGGAGGACTATTCTAATTGGCCACTTAAACGCTCACCGTGTAAAATGGGGCGGCAGAGCGACAAATAGAGCAGGCCGAATATTATATTCAATGATAGAAAGTAACCCGGATTTTCTCTTCCACCGTTCCGAATCTCCCACTTATTACTCCAGATACACCCTCAGTGTCTCCTTCCTGGACGTTGCTGCCACGAAGGGGTTTGCTGACATCGCACCTCTCCGCACACTGGACGCTTTAAATTCGGATCACCTCCTAGTTGTTATCTGCCTAAGAGAAAGGTATCGCGAGAACAAGGAAACTTATATCTCATATAAAAACTTTAACTAGGAGGAGTTCCGACAAATACTCAACGAGGTGACAGTGATCCCCAGGCAGATAGACGCCGCCCAGGAATAAGAGGCACAAGTTCCTATACTTACCTTGAACATCTACCGTATCAGAGAAACCTTAGCTCATACAGTCAGGAAAGAGCGCCCTGCTGAACCCTTCCTAATCATATCCTGGACCAAATCAGCTTTACAAACAGAGTCAGGCGCAGATGGCAAAGAAAGAGAGCAGATATTGACCGTGTATGTATGAATGTTCTAACGGACTCCATCAAACTCCAAATCCAGGAGTATAAACCTGCTAAATGGATGGAGTTTATAAACTCCATAAGTAGGCATGACGGCTCCCTATGGAGGCTTGCTAGGAACGTCCGCGGAACCTTCGCGTATCTGCCAACCATCCAACATAATGGTATGGAGGGTATAGACGATCAAGGCAAGGCGGAGGCCTTCGCGGACTTCCTGGAGGGCATCCATGGTGAAAACCTGTATACCACACCTTTCCATACAGGAATAACTGAAACAACAGCCAAATTCAAAACAACAGCCAAATTCAAAAGTCAGAGATATTCCTCCGTTATGCGTGAATAGGCTGCTTGTTACTCCTGCTAAACTCAGGAAAACTCTTTGCCATCTGCCCAGAAACAAAGCTCAAGGACATGACACCTTACCCAACTCAATGTTACGCAACTTACCAAATAAATCGTTAATTCAATTCATGCATATTGTCAACGCCATTATTCACCTCCAGCATTTCCCGATACCCTGGAAGCGCGCGAGATTAATCATGTTGCACAAAGCTGGAAAATACCCAAATCTCACGAGCTCTTATAGGCCGATCTCCCTGCTACCTACCATGGGGAAGGAGGCAGAAATGCCTATCCTCTATAGGATGGGGGACATTGCTAATAAGCTAAAAGTACGGCCAGATGAACAGTTTGGCTTCTGGGCTAGGCATAGCACTGCGATGCTAGCAGCGAAAATAGTCCAAGATACCTTCGATGGCTTCAATCGACTACAAAGCACGGCACTCCTCCTCCTAGATATCGAGCGGGCTTTCAACAGGATGCGGCATGACGGCCTACTGTACTTGATGTACGCAAAGTACGGTTTTCCATTACATATGGCAGCGCTGATACAGTCATACCTTGCCGAACGCACCTTTTCCGGTGGAGCTGAGTCGGCCATAAGACCTCTCAGAGTTGTCGTACCGCAAAGTACGGTCCTATCCCCCCAGCTGTTTAACTACTATATCGCGGACATCCCATCGATCCCTGAATCTCGCATAGCGCTCTATGCCGACGATACGGCAATCTAAGCGCAATCGCGCATTGCGCAGGCTGCCAAACTCAAGCCAATGGACCATTTGGATGTCCTCCTACCTTACTACCACAGTTGGAAAATTAATTTAAATATTCCGAAAACTGAATTGGCAATTTTAACCCGAAAGCGCAAGGACACCGAAATTACGCCACTCGATATACAAGAAACTACTATAAACGTCAAAAACGAGGTCAAATATCTTGACAGCCAGGTCAGTACTAGAATGCCATAATTCACTGGAGGATGCTGCCCGCAAAAACAGGATTTCTGTGTGCTGGGTTAAAGGACATGCACAGTGCGAAGGTAACAAATCAGCGGACAAATTGGCTAGAAAGGCAGCCGGTTCAAACATTATCGGAGCCGGCCCTTCAAACCTACCTGTCGCGACGACGATACATATGATAAAAAAGATCACCCATGAAGACTTTAGGGCAAGATGGGACGAAACAACTAACTGTCGACTGGCCAGGGAGTTTTTAAGCTACCCTAATGAGTCTGCAGCAAAAGCATACCTGGATATGTCAAGGAAGACCCTACGACTCATGGTGGGGATTCTGACTGGACAGTGCCAGGTAAGGAAACATCTCCACACAATGAGATTATGCGAGACACCTATATGCAGAGGCTGTGAACAGGAGGACGAAACAGTAGAGCATCTGCTCTGCGATTGCGACGCTGTTTCGGAACTAAGGGAATCCATTTTGGGAGAACGATGGCCAACCATGGCTTTTCTTAGAACAGCCTCCTCGGGCAACATCGCCGCCGTTTTTACAACACTAGGCTGGACAATGGCCTAGATAGATTGGTTGACCTGGAGAGGACGCACAGGGGGTCCAATGGGGCCTAAGTGCCGCGGCCTTTTTCAAGGCCACCCTCTCACCATTTCAAGATTCCAGATTCCAGATTTGACAGCGTTTTTGACAAAAAGCTAAATTTCAGCAAGCATATTCTTAAAGAGAAAAAACGCGGTAATTAACATGCTTATTAGGCCTAGATCTTTTTTAGGTCATACTTACAAGATAATACTCTGTTTGGAGTTCTGTAGCCAAAACTCATAAGAACGCTGTCCAGAAAAGCCAAAATAGATACTTAAGAGCAGCCTTTTCTGCAAGACGCTATACTAGAATCACTGACATGCATGACTGGGCCGACATAGAAACAGTCGAAGTACATATTGACAAGACAGCGTGCAAGTTCTTTGGTATTCGGTATTCGCGGATCGCAGATCACAGCTGGCATTACGAATAAGCGCAAAAATCTGGGGCCCAGACCTAAACACGGACCTGTACACAAGGCAACGACACTATATTTTCAAAATCCGCGGCCTTCTGAAGAGCAACAATATAGCCCTAAACATAGTGCATTAGTAGGAACTGCACAAATGTTCCCCACTTCCTTCGACTGCGACCCTTGGTCTATTGTGGCTCACATCTGTGGTTTCCACTATGCCAGAGGCTCAATCCTATTCATGAAATCGAACAGCTTTCTGGGGGGGATAGTTTTCAAATCTGCAAGTGTGATTTGAGAATTTCCATAGACTGTTTGTCTGGTTATTTCCATTGCTGGACAGTGGCATACAACATGCTTCATTGTTTCTTCGTCCTCCAAGCACAAGCGGCATTCCGTTTCTTCGGAGAGCCCTATCTTGTTCATGTGGCTTCTTAGCCGATAATGGACAGTGTACATGCCAACTACAGCCTGTACCTGCTGTCGGCCAAGTTGAAGAAGTTTTCCAGTTGTCACTCCTGATGGCAGATTCACCGCCAACTTTGAGTGAGTTAGGCTTGGTAACTCTCTCTATTTGTCTACAAATTGCTTTTGTGTCCACCTGGAGATGGCTTCTTTAGCTATGTTATAAGCTATTCCCCAGTACTGGTTCTGATCCAATGAAGGCCGTCGCGGCCGCCTGCTTCGCAAGAGCATCAGCTTTTTCGTTCCCTTCATATCCTGTATGTCCAGGTATCCAGATCAATGTAAGTTTATTTTCTCTACCTAGATTGGTGAGTAGTTCCTGTCAGTTCCATACTGTCTTGGATGAACAACGGCTTGATTCAAGAGCTTTTAAAGCTGCTTGACTGTCCGAGAAGATTTTGATTGACTTGCCTTTCCAGTTTCTATCGATGAGCCACTGTGCGATCATATCAATGGCCTTAACTATAGCCTGAAAAATGCATGCATGCATGTTTACCTAGGGAACACTTAAGCTCAACGTTACCATTTTTATTCCATGCAGCGGCTCCAGTACATCATTGGTCTTGGAGCCGTCAGTGAACCAACGTCTGTTATTCTCAGATGCTCCGAGTCTTTTGCCCATTCCTTTCGCTCTGATAGGAGGACGTCATAGGCATGGTAATAGGTAGTGTTGGTAGGCAAAACATCTGATGGTCGACGCAGCACACTGTCTTGCTCATTGGCATTTTTCAGCCTGTTGGGCACCATGATGATCGCCTGCGGATTGTTGATCACCGCCTGTGTTAATCTATACGTCGCCCATCTGGCCTCCTTCTTCAGTACTATTTAAAGAGGTGACAGATTTAGAACACTCAAGCCCTGTCGTGGGTGTAGTACCGAAGGCGGCACTAATTGCCAGACACGCTTGTCTTTGTAAGGTAGATAATTTCATTCTCGCGGAGCTCTGCAAGCTGTTAGAGTACCAAGCTACTGCTCCATATGTTATCATTGGTCTTATGATCGCAATATAGAGCAAGTGCATTTGTTTGGGATGTATGCTCCATGTTTTGCCACAAATGCTTCTGCAGGTCCATAGTGACAGTTTCGCTTTTGCGGCAATTTTATCCAGATGCGCATTCCAGTTAAGTGTTTTATCTAAGGTAATTCCCAGATCCTTCACTGTATTCGCAAATGGAATAGTTTCTCCTTTGGTCTTCGATCTTCCAGCCTTTTCTTCCTTGTGAACGGTACTATAACTGTTTTGTGTGTGTTCACAGATAGTTGTTCCCTTTCACACCAGTCATAGACCACGGTTAGCACCTCTTGCAGATCCTCTGAGATAGTTCTTTGCGAGTTGCTTCTAATCAGTATTACTAGATCATCCGCGTATGCCTGCACCTCTACATCCCGAGCGAGAGGACCGCCAACAGACCATCCATCAGGAGAGGCCACAGAAGGGGCGACAGAACCCCGCCCTGCGGACATCCCCTAACAGCCCTGAATCTGTAGCTCTCCCCCTGTAGGGTTGTTGTGCTTACTCTGCAATTTAACATACTTCTGATACAGTTCCTTATTTGTGGTTCCTTATGTGTGGTTCAGCTAATGATGTGTATAAGGAGTTTGGTAATGCATTATTGAATGCTCTTTCAATGTCTAAGAACTCAACCATCACGATAGTCTTGCTTTCTAACGCTTGTGTTATGTTCCCGACAAGGTTGCTTAGTGCTAGTTCTGTAGATTTGCCGGTCTGATACGCATATTGGTGAGCATTTAATGGATACTCACCAAGTGCACCCATTCTAATGTGCACGTCGAGTATCTTTTTCATGCATTTCAACGGAAAGGAGGTCAGACTTATTGGTCTCCATGAGTTAGGTGTTAATTCGCTACGTCCCATCTTTGGGATGTACACCACTCTGATTTTTGTCCAGCTGCTAGATATATATAATTACTCGCTAAGCTGGCTCTAAAAAGTTTGATTAATCAATCAATGTAGTCTTGTATAGTAAAACTCATGTAGATATTAGATTACCTTGTAAATAGTAGTACATAAATAGCACATAGCATACATAGGACTAACCCCTCTGCTATAGAGTCTAATAAGTCTATAAGTCTATGGCTAACTGTGAGGTAGTAATAGCATAAGACACTTGACGAATCAGCTGCCTGCGCTCCCTTAGCTGGAGGCGAATCTTGGCAGAGCTCGCCTGTTGCGAGCCTATGCAGTGAAGATTACCCTGCATGAAAGGACGCAGAATTGCGCCCCCGATTGTTTTCTAGTAAAACCAAAGAAACGTGTAAGAGGTTTTTTCTAACAGTTTTTCCTCTGTTTCCGGCCGCACACTAATTAAACTGCATCCTAAGGTGACTATTCACAACAGTCTTATGATAAATTTAAATAAGCACTACGTTCGAAGGGTAAGGTACCCATAGGGGCATGATTGTATTCTCATGAAATAGCACGCTAGGATTTAACATAGTTAGATTAGGTAGGCGATCAGCCAAAGTGTGATAAGTTGAGATGAGTAACATGCAGTGCATAGGTGAAACTCATTTATTCCTCAAATCGCAGTCTATATGTTGATACTAGTGATGATTTACTTGTAATTGTGATTTGAATAAATTGATCTTGTTGTTGTTGGTCTGCAGCCTACACGTAAAATCTAATACAGTCACATGGGATCTTATAAATGAATTTTTATAAATTTTCATTTTGTTTGTCTAGTTTTGTTTTTGCTAATTTAAATCTAAGGGTGTTTTCTGTTTTAAAAATAATATGAATGTTACCACTTCTTTTCAATTTGTCTAATACATCCGGAATATAAAGAATAAAGAGGTTTGTAACAGGTCTATTTTGATTTTGTTTAGTATTTAGTTGTTCAAATTTAATAAACCATTTTTGAGGTAAATCAATAGCATAGTTATTATTAATCAAATAATTATTTTAAAAAAATCATTTTTCACATTCGCGGCTCTTCTAATGACTTGATCATTACAAATTATTTTTATTCGATCATAAATAGATCTTTTACACCCCTCTCTTCATCCATTATAGGGTATTTATAGATTTTTTTTATATTTTGGCTTCGAAACTATATGGGTCTATTTTGATAAGGATGTCGAGGAATGAGAGTTGTGTGTTTATTTCCTCTAGAAACTTTAACCCGCCGAGTTTATTCTACTATAGAGCCCTCGATTATTCATGAACCTGAAACCAAAGAGACTTACAAGGCGATATAAATTTGAACGAAGATCTTCTATACTTCCAGTCAGATTGGATGGACCAAAATTATATAAACCAGTGAATTGGCAAAAGAAGAACAATTAGGTGGCCGCCAAGATCACCTGACCTAACCCCGACGAGGCTACATTAAATCACTTTTTAATGAAATCTAGCCGACTGATCTGAAAGAATTGCGCCAGAATAAGTATAATTGATGCCTGTCGAAGTATTCCAAGAGACATTTTTAGGAAACCCAGGGAGGAATTCGAATTGAATTTATCTCTGCTTGGAACAAAATTGAAATCATTTTGAGCACTTAATAAAAAAAAAAGTTATAAAAAGCCCAAAAATCTAGCGTCTGCGTTATTGCAAAAGAATAGAGTTTTAGCGCTACAGCAGTGTTTTAATTTAGGCTTGGTTTTTCATCATTTACGTTTGTTTGCTAATTTTTCCGGCCAAATTTGGCAAAAGCTAGTTTTAAAATGTTTCCTCATAATTTTGCTAACGTTTCGCATTTAAATGTCATTAATTTTGGTATGGCTGAAAAGCATTTTAGACCAGCTTTCCAGAGAGATGTCACAAGTTGTGTAGTGCCGTTTAAAATTTAAAAGTGGATGAGAATAGTGCGTTTTTTGATTTTTAATATGAAAATAATTTCAACGTAAGAATTTCCAGAATAATGTTTTGCTTAATAATAATTATTATCCTATTGATTTTAGTCATTTTTGTTTATAGAATTTGAACTACCAAATATTAGACCAAATTAAAACAGACCTGTTACCAACCTCTTCGTTCCTTATATTTCTGGGTTATCAGAACAATTAAAACGAATAGGTAACAAATATGTAGCACTCGCGCTATTTTCAAAACATAAAACATCTTTAGATCTAAATTAACAGAAACAAAATTGGACAGTTAAAATGAAAATAAAAAAATTGTCATCTATAAGATCTCATGTGAATGTAATAAATTTTATAAAGGTTGAACCTGTAGCCCATTAACAAAGCGTATAAAACAATATCAAATTTACACTAAAAATATACGATTCCACAAATCACATATTTCTTCAACATGCATTTATTAACAATTACAGAATACAGCGCTTTAAGGTCTTAGCCAAGAAACCATTTAAAAAAAAATAAAGTATTTTAATATTATTAAATAAAGACGAATGCCTTGCATCCATTTCTGTTAATTTTAATAACACCTGATTGCCTTTGCTAAAATCTGAAGCTGATAAGGGATAATATAAAAAGTAAAAATAAAAGAATCTGAAGCTGATAAGGGATAATATAAAAAAGTAAAAATAAAAGAAAACCATTGAATTCTTCGACGAAACAAAATGCTTACTTATAAATATATAGCATCTCACTAACACAACAATTATTTACCTAGTAAAACCTCAATATCACACTAACAAAACAGTAATTAAAAGATATGACCTTATTCTTGTTATCTTGTTAAAGTCAAATTTAAAACTTGACTATTTTTATCGCTATAATTGCATTTTTTGCTAGTCATTTTCGTTTTTAGATTTCCCATGTTTGACAACCGCGGCAGATTTAGTCTTCAAGCAATTTAAAATTCTTTAGGGTCACTAAATTAGCACTTGTGGAAATTACACCCTGGGGCTAGGCTTTACATATAAATTTTCAATAGAAATAAAGTGGAGCAATACTCACAAACATAAATCATCCAGAACAATATAGAACATATCTACACCATGATTTTTTTTACAATTTGTACCTTATCTTTATTTTTAGTGAGCGTTAACAGTAATCTTTTGATATACAGAACATGCTATGTCCTATTACATTATAACAAGTCGGAATGTGCTCTACTGGGATTTGTAAATAACAATGAGACACAGCACTTGGAACTATTGGTAGAACCAACGTCAACATATATTTCCTTGGTGAAAACTATAGTTGAGTCAGCCTTTGGATCTGTTTTATGTTTGTTCATTGCACCTTGGAGCGATCGATTTGGACGGAAGCCAGTTATTGTACTCGGATTTGTAGGTTTGTTGTATAGTATTTTTAACATTTTCTATAATACCCTTAGCTTTTGCTAATCGCTACGTTTATTTCGACCGTTACAAGCGCGCTTAAAGTGAATCCACATCAAATTGATTCTCAGACCGACTAAAAATGACGATACAAACATTGGGAATTAACCTTCCAAGAAGCTTACAATGTTCAAGTTAAACTTAAATTATTTCAGGATTGACTTGAATGGAGATGTTTCAGATCAGAACATACACAAGAATTTAATCATGTCTAACTTCAGGGCATCGTCAGCTGATTTATACATTTAAATTAATATCTTAGTTTTTATTTACTGTTTTACTATTTAGAATATATCAATATGTTGTAAGAATGTGTATAAAGAAGGAATTGTTTGGAATATTTTACATGGCTTTTATGTCTCAAAGCATAGTTTAAACATGTTGATGTTACCTTTTTTAGCGTTCACCTAAAGTTAGATCCATATCTTACGCAAACGCTGTAGACTAGATTCAAAGAGGATTCAACGCTAGATTCAAGCCACTTTTATAATTTATAAGATAAACAGACGTGACTGGCTTCAATTGAAGCGGATTCACGGCCGAAATAAACGTATACGAGATTTTAGTTTTAGGTTTCTTGTGCTCCGCCAGATTTTGTTTGGCTCTAGTGGAATAAGTTTTACAAATATTTACTAAAAAGAATATTAGTGCAATTTCATATACAGCTGTAGGTAGCTTACTTGTCGATATTTCCTCTCCTTTAGATTTTCGTGTAAGTACTTGGAGAGGCAGCCATATAGGAGCCTAGCGTTGCCATTGGGCAACATCAAATATTTTCGAATTTCAGGATATTTTATGTTTATCTTTGTTCTTTTTGGTTAGTTTTGTTAATTTATGTTATAAGCTCAACACATAGAAAAGGTTGGTAAGCACTGCTAGACAGAATACTAAGCACAACTACTAGAACATTGAAAACACAATTATTCATACTAGAGAATCGTTTAATATTTATTTGCCTTCCATTTACAGATTGGGTAAAAGCCTGTCAGCTCATATGTCAGAGATTATCAAAAATCTTATATTCGGAAATTACTTCAGGGTAAACATTTCACGACTGGCTTTGGCAGCTGAAATCTAATAACAATGCCAATTTGCCATTTCATCCTTGTTTTCGTGTCATACTATAAAGCATGTTTCTGTATTTTTCGCAATATCAATATTACAAAAGTACATTACGAGAACATGGTGGTTATTCCATTAAAATTATTTTGCGGCCGTCATGAATAAAAATTGGTAATTTTTTGAGAGTTGAGTTGGAGGATGACAATTTAATAGCTTCATTATTTTATTCCATTATTTAATATTTTAAGTGTGGCTCGGTAAATACTTGTCTCATAGTGGATCATTTACTCACAATTTGTGCAGTGACCTCAGAATATAGTTTAATAACTTCAGAGTGGCCCAAAAACTATTTAAAGCATTTAAAGTATACCAAAGGAGATTTGTTTCGATTTATACCTCTCAGTACAAAATACTTTAGCGTTAGTTTGGGTTGATTGGATAATCCAATTTCCTATCGAGCCTCTGGGCTTTTAGACATGAACTGAACGTGCTAGGTGCTCACTAATAAAGCGCACTGCATAATTTTATAAATATTTATTTTGAAAAAAATATCGAAATACATGTTAACGTGGAAGTCACTGGCAGAAGTAGACCTAATCTTTCTCTTGTAAACATGTAATTGTATGCCTTTTTACTACCTACTCAAATTTAATATTACATCTAAGGCGGTCTCAAACATGTTTAGGAAAAACCGTTTTTCCCAATTTTCAACACCCCGTATCTCCAAAATAAAGCGGTTACGGATAGTCAAGCGTCACGAGTTGTGCGTGACGGCTTAGTTTCATTCACTTACCAGTAAAAAGAGGGCTGAGTTTTCACTTCCTGACTGCTTATCTCTCTCTTTTGGTTGGCTGAAGTCCACTTGAAGCGACTTTACTCAAATGAACGTTGAATTATTGAGCGTGACGCGTAACGTGTGATTGCTCAGCCTTATTCGCTACCCGAGAAAAAGTATATTAAACGTGCCTAAAGAAGTTTTTACATCAAAAATGCGCGAAGACCACGACTCTACTGTAACGAAAGTAGAGCGCCAATTTGTAGCGAAAGCTAGCGAAATATTAATTAATTAATCAAGTATGGCATTGTGCGCCATTTTGTAATGAAATACTAGTTGTTTAAATGCATGAGACTCGTTTTTATTTTTTCAAGGGGAAGGTCGTCTCTTTTATTAGCTGAAATTTGTTTGGGCGCCAGAGTTCCTAGAGACAATGCGAACTGAATATGAATACTTAAATATAAATAACTATAAAGATAAAAATATCAGATATTTGTCCTTATAATTCGCAATGTCTCACAGACCTCTATCCTGCGATAAATTAAAGAAATAAATTAAAAACAAGTTATATATTAACTATATAATTAAATTACAAATATTATTGATGGTATCATGTGAAATGGAATTTATCGATATAATTAAATAACAAATATAATTGATGAAATTATTTGAAATGAAGTTGTCTGATGAATAAATTGACTTAGTAATGAAAATTAAAATTAATGGGAAAGATTAAAAAAAATAATTGTGACAGACTAAAAAATTAAATACAGTTAGTCTTTACAATATGTTTATCTTCTGACTGACTGATACTTAACTTCGTCCAGTTATTCTGTAACCATGCGATCGTATTGGGACCTCTACTGGAACCGTTTCTGCCTATTCCCAAGTTAGTATCTATTGGGTTCATCGAGGACTTATTGGTTCATGAAGTATTGGTCCCCTTCAACTAAGATGGTACAGCAACGTACCTTTGGCCAGTCAACAGGTAGATTTATAACATGACAGGAGATATAAATAGTCTTAGACCAATGTATATTGCTATTATAATTAAATAATATTCAAGGAAATATAATGTGAACATAAGTGACACTGTTAATCACATGAGGATGCAATCAACAAACTGAAAATTTACTGGTAAAGCAGATATAATCAGAAACTTAAATTACAATGTTAGGTTGAGCAAAAATTATAAATAACTACTGTGACTCAAGATATCCTTTTCTTTACTTTAAAATATGAAATTCAAAAGAAAATAATGACTGAAATTTAAAATTCAAAAGAAAATAATGGAATAACGTTCCAATTCAGTGACTCTCGGTAAATCTAAATAAAAAGGGAACTTTAAATTTTATAATAGATAGAGAAATAGAGGTACAACCTCTAACAACGAGTCTTATGACTCAAAATAAGTAAGTACTATGACTTTACTTAGGCCCTTGGCACAGAAACGAAAACTGAGCGCAATTATTACTCAATTCAGTTAAAGATAAAGTAATCACTATCTCGCATCGAGATAGAAATTTAGATAAAAGATAAAAAACCAGATAAATTTACATATGTGAGATTAACCTAAATGCAAAATAGCGTCGGCACATCAGGAATGAGACTAGACAGGGCAAGTGCTAATAATTATACGCTTGATGTAACAAATAAATTGAAAATTTAATTAAATGAGCCTGAAAAGAAAAATATTAAAACCAGCAATACTATGAGGGACAAGTCGGAGAAATTCTACTGAAAATTCAATTTACTACCTTTGCAGAAATATATAGAATTTACTCTGAGAATTAACCCAAATAATACTGTTCAATTTGAATGAAAATACGTAAAAAATGTACGTGACCACTGAACCATAAAATAATTACGTTCTTCTTAAATTTGGACTAAGCCTCTTTCAAATTACATGAGTTTGATTAATGAGAGACGCAAATATTCACCAATTAATCGGTAATATTGCCCAAGCCGTCACGACAATAATTAAAAATGATTGAAGATGTAAGCTACTTAAAAGTTGAATGTAACAAATGCTAAATTCTTGCTTTAGTCGAATAAGGATAAACGAATCATAAACAAATATTAATTATATATTTAAAAATTAAAGAATTAGTTAAATATATTGCAAGATGAATTAAATATCTCAAGATTAAGAATTAGCACTTACTCGTTAATGCCTTGACACAAGATAAACGATCTCGCTTTCAAAATTCCAGACGCTGGACAAATTATGCCTGCCGATGTATTATTTATGTCATGTGATTACCACTATAAATCACGTAGCGTCAAGCCATAGAAATACCCAATATTAAATATAGTAATCTATAGTAAATTAAATGTATGAATTGTAGGTATAAAATAGCGTACTGCACTCCTAAAATTGCCAACCACATGAAATAAACCCATCCGTGAATAGATGTCACTGGCTACCTAAATATTAAATAACGAAAATCATTCGCAATTGAATTGAAATTTTTAGTGTAGCGAAATAAGCATATATTCCGTTACACTACTTGTTATACTGGACAGTCTCCTTACTTATCGCGTAAATAACTATTTTTTTTTCAGGTGGTACGATATCCCTGATGCTTCACATATTTTTCGCAGCTATGGAAAATTTATCTCCTTGGTTTTTATTAGTACTATCGATCCCAATGCTCGTGACTGGTGGCGGAGCTAGTTTTGGTACAATTATATCTGCTTATTTGACGGATTCCACTACGAAAGAACAAAGAGCATTTAGGTATACGACTATCAACTTTTCCTTATCATTATTTAATATTTTCAAATAACACCTTATTTTTCGGAATTTTAGACAATTTTTTAGCACTTACAATAACATACTCGAGAATTCACCTCATGTATAATATTTCCCAGTCAGAAAACTGAAAATTATATCTCCCTCAATCCTCATTGCCAATGGAAATTTTTTACCATAAATTCATAATAAAAAAAGAATCTTTATTTTTATCTAGTGAAATCTCTATCGAGTACCATTGCATAAAAATGATCTAAACGGTTCTGGAAAATCGCACTCGGTTATTTTCCTTGTTGTTTAAAAATATTCCTTCTCCTTCGGAGTCGGACTATTTAAACTTTAAAACAACGATGCAAATACACCCAGGCGATGTTCTAGCAACATTCTATTTTTCAGAATTTTCGGTAATTTTTAAGCACTTATCGTATTATAACCGAAAATTGTTTTTTATCAAATAATGTTTTTATTTTTCAGGATGGGCATGTTTGACGTGATAATGACAATAGCAATTTTGTTGGGAAACTCGTCAAGTTCATACCTTCTAATCGCCACCAATTATGTTATTGTGTACTGCATCGCTACAGCGTGCCTCCTAAGTGCACTTATTTATGCAATATTTTTTGTGTCGGAATCCTTGCGAGAAAGGGAAACAGAAGTAAGATTATATTTACACATTTATGTTCTGTACGTTATCTTGTAAGAATCCTAGGAATTATGTCGCTGCCTAACAAATGCCTTTTAAAAGATGAACATAGACAGTTATTTTCCCTCTAAATAATTAACTGCAAGAAAATTGGAATACAATGTCGCAGAAGCTACAACTTAGCAATAATTCTCTCAAAATTTATTTGAAATTGTCAAATATTCGTAAGTTATATCACAAGTGTTGAATATTTTTTGAATATACCTTGACATTTTTGTGTCAAATTTGTTATAAAAAATATCACGAGACTAAATTTCGCGAAGCTGGAGGGGTATTTTTCAAAAGAAATTTAGTCAAGTGGAATTTTTATAACAAATTTGGCGGAAAAATGTCAAAGTATATTCAAGAAAAATATTTAACACGAGTGGTATATGACATGACTATATACTGAAAAATGAATACATAATATTATGTTAATAAATAATATTTATTTTAATGGAAGAACATAAACAATAAGGAATATAAAATGGAAACAACAAGGAAAATTAACTTTTATAGTAATAGTTAAATACACAATTATTATACACGGAAGCAGTTTCTTGACGATGATTTTGAAAAGTGCTTGTTTTGTTGGAAACCACGGATTGTACGCCATTTTCATCTGAAGTAGCTAGACCAAGAGATGTACCGGAACTTGTCTCTCTGAGGATTTGAACAATATTTGTGTGATGCGACTCGTCTAACTGTAAATATGGTTTAAAGGATGCAGCACTTCTATGTCCAGTAATCTTCATTATAGCTTACTCCAGACTTAGATAAAGTGCTAACCGCCGTTGCTCTATGTGAATGGTTAGTAATTTTTACCTTTGCTGTAATTAAACCGATCTTCTTGCACCTTGTTCAGTCCATTTTGAAATAGTATTCTTTCCAACAGGACAATCTTTAAACCAATTTCCATTCTTCCAGTTCGCATTAACGGTTAAAAACAGTCTTGGTGATTTTACATTATATCCTCTCTTAGATATTAGTAGGTGAAAAATACGTACAGGACACATATATTGTTTATTTTTTTGTTTCCGCCTTGAGTGGTCTTGGAAAATATTGGGTTGTATTCAAGTCGGTCTGTTTCAACACCATCATTTGTAATTTCTTTTTTTTTAAAATGAACCATACATGCATAAGCCTCGCCTCCTCTCCATGCTAACTCAACCGCGGCAATATGAAAAAATTTTCTTTGTAGGTCTTCGGGATTATTTTCCTGATAGATTTGCAAGATTTTCTTGTATTCCTCGTAAGTCAGTGCTTTTGAACTAACTTTTCGCTTTTGTACGTCGGTTTGGAGACGTTTTCGTTTAGCATTTCTAGCCATTCTGGCCTTTTGAAATACTATGTCTTTGAAAGGGTCGAATTTTATATGATACAAGTTAAAGTACCTTTCTTGAAGAAGCTGTGCTGTTTGGTTCCAGATTTGTTTAATGACGCCTTCTTTGTAGTCTGAGCCATCCCTTTTCCTCATATTAAATGCCCAGTCTTCCATAATTGAAGCCAGTATTGTTAATGGCGTATTTTCTTCTAGCTGAACATTTCTGTTGACACAAAACCCCTCAAATTGTGCCCATACAAACTTTTTTGTTCTTGCAGTATTTACTGGAACACATCTAATTGCATTTTCTCGTATCTCCCCAAAAGAAATATTAGTAAATCGATTTAAAGCCATTATGTAAATTACGATATTTGTGACAAACGTCTGACGAAAATGGTAGGTAGGTAAAGACGACTGGTGGCGCGGGAAATAATTTCGAATATACGAGCTAGTAGCAAATATTCACTGATATTTGAATTTGATTGGTTGAAAAACAGAATTTGATTGGTTGAAAGAAAACCGAGATATATAGTCGGAAGTAATTGCACAAGTGCATCAAAATTACCGATAATTTTGCATGACAGCGTGTTGTCTAAAAACTGCATGAGTTCATTTTCATATTTTGGAGAAAGAGCCCGACACCGAAGGTGGAGGGCTCTTTTTCCAAACAATGAAAATGACCGAATGCAGTTTTTCTAAGACGAACACGCTCGAATGCAAAATTATCTGGTTATTTTGATGCACGAGTGTAATTCGGGGGAATATTTCCCGAATAAGGACATGGTTTAAAAAAATACATTTTTATTCTTTTTTAATACAAAAACTTACATATAACTGTAAACAAAGTAAAGAGACGCAAAAATACGATTTTTTAAATCCGAATCGAGACATTTTTAATAATATATATTCACTTGACTTTGACGTTATTTATGAATTGTCGCTGTTATCGTAAGTTTACAATGGAATTACTATAGATACGTGCGATGCAATTATCGCTGTGCTCTTTCGGTTTCTACAATGCAATTATCGCTGTAATTTTCCGAGAATTGCACTCCTCTAATGGGATTTTTTTATACATGAGGGAAATATTCGAAGTAATCTTGCCTTTTAACAACTTTTTTTTTAAAGGCTGAATTACACTAGTCTAAAATCGCTGCCCCACACGTGTATCAACACAACTGTACTGAACTTACATTTTGCCAATTCAAAACACGAAATACTTCAGTTTTATGTGCGTTTTAATTATATTTCCTGTATCACTACTATAGATAGTGTTTATTTACATTCTATAGTTCTCTAGTTTCTAGAGTGCTTCATTTTTCATTTTTAGTTTCTGGTTTTTCTCACTAAGTTTATTCTTATATACTTTCCTTTCTATTTACTTAGTTATTGGTTTCTTCTTACTTAGCTCCTGGATTCTTTATATTCATTTAGATTTTTGTTTCTTCTTACTTAGTTTGTTGTTCTGGCACCTCCATCACTTTTTAAGAGATTAAAAAGCATTTTAGCATTTACTGACTTTCGGGTGTTACTAATGCCAATACCTTTTCTAATAATATTCCAGGTAATAAAGACCAGCTACAATGAGCATGAGACTAAGCAGTTTGTTCAGTGCTCCAATTTGGGGTATTTTGATTTAGTTTAGGTCAGTCTTGCTTGGGTGCCTATTTAAACAAGATAACAGAGAAAAGTATCATTACTTCTTATGTTAGTTTGGTGGGTGCAAAAAGGAGGCGATAGCGCTCTTCTATTCTGTCGGATTAGCCGTAAACAGACAAAATATCACCAATTTTTATGACCTCATCAGCTATTAATGCTCTATAAGGCCCA
>MU183392.1:53398-86320 GCA_016904865.1 Pissodes strobi | reverse complement strand
TTTTTTTTAGGTACCATATTTGTTGTATATTTACTCCATACAGTACTAAAAATTAAGGAATCTGTCTTGATAACTGTTGGATTTATTTTCTCTGTGGCTTCCTTACTTATGTTCGGATTTGCCATAAAAGATTGGCAAATATATTTAGGTAAGTCCTATATTATTATAAAAATAAGGTAAAGTTTATCTATATTACTGATATGCAAAAACAGTACAGATATAAATTAATCATGCTTCCGATTTTAGAACTCTAAAACCAGCTTCTTGATAAAGACAATGTAGAGGCTAGTAGATCGATATCTCAAGGAGTGGGTAGTTCTAAGGATCTCTCTGAGCCAGAAACAGCACGGATATCGAACGGGCAGCTCAATGGACTCGGCTCTTCACCATCTGGTATCCAGGCTGGTGGAGGAGCAGGGGGGCGATCGACTATCGTTGTCCGTGTTTGCGAATGTTGAAGGAGCATTCAATTACACAGCCGAGGGCTTGATCTACCGATCGGTGGAGCGAGCAAGGGTGGGTCCGGTTATAACGAGCTGGATCCGCTCCATGCTCACCGATCGGAGGGTCGAGGCTAAGTTGGGAAATGAGGTGGTTAGGATTGAGTCAGCGCGGAAATGTCTTCAGGGGGTGTCCTCCTTCCTGTGGTATCTAGTAGCGGATGAGATCCTACGCGTCCTGAGAGTAGAGCATGAGGTCTATGTACAGGCCTATGCAGACGACGTTGTGATTTTGGCATAAAGTACTGTGGTACAAACTTAGGGCGAATCCCAACAACAAGGTACAGATGGTTATCTTTACCAGGAAAATGAAGATGAAGGTCTCTCTCCATATCGCGTTGGAAGTAACCTCTCTTGTGGCTAGAAATGCGCCAAATATATGGGTGTCTGGTTGGATTCCAAACTGATGCTTCAGGACCATACTCGGCACAAGAGCGCGGCGGCGTTTACTGCTCTGCGAGCTTGCCGCAGGACGCTGAAGGGACTGGGGATATTGGCCGAGAACTATGTTATGGATCTATACGACGATGATTGCTCCGATGCTCATGCACGGAGCGTTCATTTGTTGACCAGGATCCACGAAAACGGCGTCGAGACAAGTGCTGGATAAATTACAGGGACTTGCATGCCTCTGTATATTCGGGATCATGAGGACGGCATTCACAAGGGCCCTGGAGGCGCTGACGGATTTGCCTCCATCGGTGGACTGGGTGAGGCACGAGGTGATTAGAGCTGCCATGAAGTTGGCTGACGCGCGCCTATGGCGATGCTTGTCTGAGGACCGAACCATCCTGTGTATACCAAGTGACTTTTTCTTCCCTATGAAGGAGTATTGGATGTAGGTAAGGAAGGGATCTTGGGTTAGACTGGTCTGGTTTACAAGCGGGTTCAGATTGGGAATATTGTCTGAAGCTGGTGTATATTGTAAGGCCCTGGGGCGGAAAGTATCTACTTCACTGGGAGAGCACACCGCGGTTTTTCAAGCGGAAAATTTTGCGATCATAGTGGGGTCTGGGAGTCGTTAAGGCTCAATATCGGTGGCAGGAGGATTTTCTTTTCCTTCGACAGCAAGGCCGCACTCATGGCGCTGAAGTTGGTCCGCACGCGCTATAGTAGGACCTGGCTGATTAAACTTGCATATGATAAAATGGTTACGTTAGTCTAGATTCTGAGACACACGAGTGTACCGGGAAACGAGGCCGCTGACGCCTTAGCCAGAGAAGGTTCTGCACGTAGATACATAGGGCCTGATCCTTGTGTGAGGATCGCCCAGTGTTCGCGGAAGAGCTTTGGAGACCTGGACCGAGGGTCGGGCCGAAGAAGTATGGCGGACGGATCTGGAGATGAGACAGACGAGGCTCATGATACATGGGCTCGCGAAGAGTCTCACCAGGGGGGTTGATGGGCCTACCTAGGAAAGAGTGCAGAACTCTGGTAGGATTCTACAGAGGACACTAAGGACTAAGACGGCACCTGACTCTGCTGAGAATTGCAGAGGAGGAGGAATGCAGATGGTGCATGGAGGACGATGAGAACCCATACCATCTACTTATGGAATGTCCTAGCTTTGCAAGATTCAGAATCTTTGGCGCAACGCCGATAAAGTAAGGTTCAGTGTGTCGTGTTAGTCTGAAGGAGATGTGTGCTTTCTTAAGGAAGACTGGCATCCTGGAGGAACTCTAATGCGGGCTGAGGGCACAACGGGCCCAAATGGTAGCCTAAGTGCAAGGCCCGCTAGGGATAATGTTACTGATACTGCAGAATTTCTAACTTTCTCCCAAAAACACTCGATATCTCTCGAAAACGTTGCAGATACGGAAATAGCACCCGGATGAGGTCGTCCAACAGACGGATTTTATTTATATCCATGAAGATCATCGGCCATTAACTCTAGATGAGCCATAGAAAATATACTTATTACGCAGATTTCGCATTATAGGAAGCGTAGTCTGAAGGAGATGCGGGCTTTCTTAGGGAAGGCCGGCATCCTGGAGGATCTCTAATGCGAGCTGAGGGCACCACGGGCCCAACTGGTGGCCTAAGTGCAAGGCCCTTATCGGCCACCCCTGCTGTTACTGATACTGATACTCGATAAGTTCTAACTTTCACCGTAGAACTTTCGTAGAACTCTTCCCTTGTCGAATTTTCTGTTTTACCAAAGAACACTCGTAGAAATATTTCCTTGTCGAACTTCCTGTTTTTGGCCTGGTTCAGTCGTTTTAAGCTTCCTTCCATTATTATTGGCGGAGTGTTGATACCTCTCGAAAACGTTGAAGACTCCGAAAGAGTACGAGGGTGAGGTAGGTGGTCCAACAGGCCGATGTAATCTATATCCATGATGACCATCGGCCATTGACTTTAGATGGGCCTGAGAAAATATACTTATTACGTAGATTTTGCAATACAGGAAGCGTCGGCCATATTCCAATGATCATAAAAATCTGAATAAAAACCATTTACGCAAAATATAGGATTTCTGTAATAACTAATAGTCAAGTATGGAAAAAATCGCTAAAGCGTATTACGTACGCTTTAGGTTTGGGTGAGTTTACGATTTACCATGAGGATATTCCCGAAGTTTATAAAATCTGCCTGCTCAACTTTTAACAGTCTTCGTATTAAGGCTAGATTACTAGAGATCATTTCTAAAGTTATTCATCTAATAAATAGAAAATAGCACTAAGTGACTATAATAAGTATTATTATTTTAGGAGCGATTTTCAACCTACCAGCTTCCGGACAAGGTGCCCTAATGCGATCGCTTATCTCAAAACTAGTCAACCAGGAAGAAGTAGCTAAAATTTTATCGGCTTTTAGTATTGGTTCAAATATTCTTGGCCCCCTCAGCTCGACTGGATACACGGCGCTGTATAATGCAACAATTAATACCGATCCTGGATTATTTAACTTTGTTACCGCAGCCATTTTCCTATTTTCATCCATCATTTTTATGTAAGTATTACGTTTGGGAATATTTGACCGTTGTAAAAGCTCTCACAGACTTCTTGAAAGTCATTTGCTTTGAAGTCTCTTGCGTCCTAACCTCTGAAAGAGCATTAATTCTTTAATAAAGAAATAGAGCCCAAAGTTAGTATATGACTTTCTCTTGTTTTATACCATATTTCTTATGAAATGATTCTCTTGAAATTTGATAAAACTAACTTTGGAGGCAACATATTTTGACAGTGAGAATAAAAATATTATAAATAAGATAAGGATGAGAATAAATTAAAAGTAGATTCGTTCGTAAAAAGTAAATTGGTTTTCCTCAGAAAAAGTTATGCAGATTTTCAGATCCAAACTACAGGATGTTAAGAATTCGAACACTAGAAGATATTAAAAAGAAATTTAAGGCGCAACTTAATTTGTCAACGACTTACTATCAGTAAAAAATTGACTTAACAGATTGAATGTCAATGTTGCCGTAGGGTTTCTGACAAAGTTTAGTACTCCACTGGTACATTTTTTATGTTCCCCTAGCGTTAAACAAAATATCTTTTTTTGTGCTTTCATCTTGTCACTTGTCGAAATGGAAATAGTGTTAATTGAAACATCATTGAGTACCTATGCCTTGACCGCAATGTTTATAAACAAACCGTCATTGCCAATGAAGAGATTTAGCTTTCCTTGGACACTCTAAAATTGCTTAGCTGGTGCAAAAAATCGCCCATGTGAAGAATTAGTTGATGTACATATTATTCATGGCCTTGCAAACAGAAATACTGTGCTAGTGTACGGCCACACATCAAGCTGGTAGCGGACAAGGTAGCGCAGCAGATGATGGAGAGTAGTTCGGGCACACATGTTGCGGGTTTGAAGGCATTATTTTAAGCAAACTTCAAGACAAAATAGCAAAGTACGCGCGAAAATATCAAAAAAAATTCGAACGCTCCTCTACCATCTAGCAAGTACACGTGAATCCGCTCTGCGCTCTGCCGTATATGTAGCCACACACATTTATTTTAAACTCATTTGAAACCTCCTTCCCTTTCCGCTCTCTTCACCGGTTCACAGACCGCCTTATTTGTGGCTTAGCTCTGTGTCTGTGTGTTTAATATTTTCCAGCAAGGTACGTTTTTAAAAGGAAGACTTTTTCCAGAATTACCGTTCGCGTTCGAGAATCTGGAAAGCCTTGCACCTCCGACGGCAGTCGTCAAAATAAAGAAGAAGGAATGAACTTCCTTTATTAGAATTAACACATTTCTAAAAGCATTTGAGATTACGCTTAAGTGATCGTTGCGTGATAAAAACATAACTAAATGTTTTTCAATATTTTTTAATATTGATTTTATTTCAGAAAACACGTGATAATCAGCTATCAATTTGGAGTTCATGTATTTTTTTTACCGTTACTTCTTTCAGCTCACATGAGAACCAATAAGGAAACCTTTAAACGGAATATGGTTTTAAAGGAACAAAGCAGTTAATACACTATTACGTTCTTTGTGTCCTTCTAATGGGCGCAAAACCTTCACTCCAGCTTGGAAGGAACTGGGAGTGAATAATCTCAAATCGAAAGAAAAATTTTAAAGGCTAGAACGAGTTTGTCATCGAGCGTATAAATTAGTTAAAGCGCCACGGGCTTGTAGACGGAACAAGCGAGAAATACCCCATAGTTGATATATCCAACTCGTTTTAACTTAAGCTTCGCGACAAAATAAAAGAATAACAAAAATTTGTTAATTTCTCTTTTATCAATAAAACCGATCAATAAATCAACAAAAATAAATTAGAAAATTAGTAAAAAAAGTTTTAATCATCTCCTGATGATGCTAACATGATTAGCGAAACGCGCGTCGAGTGCAAAAATTCTGTTTCGGTATTGTGGATAAAGCTCAGTTTTAGTGCATGTTGCCGAAAGTTCCAAACCCCAACATAGTTAGAAAATTAGATTAGATATATATGCCGGCAATCTGTAAGTATTGATAATGGAAAAATAACGGTTATAAGCAAATACACGAATATTAACCGAAGAAAAACTAAAGCCAGTGATAAACAAATACTCAAATATTAATAAAAAATAACTGAAGTTAGTGTTACACAAATACCCAAATATTAATCAAAAGTAAGTCTAGAACGTTTCAATTATTGAGCGCAAATAATAATAGATCAGATACAAAGGAGAGGCCCTCTCCTTTGGAATGTTAATCAAGAGTTAATTAAATAAAACAGGTAAATAGACAAACAAAGAGTCGGTTTATTACTGTTAAATGAAATATCATAGCTGATCATAAAAAGAAAGAATAAGGATGAGAAAAAGCAGATAAATTTTATGGTAACACTGTATTTCAACGAGAAATGGTAGGCTTTATTTGGTGAAATATATCACCCATTTAATCTAAACAAACGCCGAAATATTCAGTTGTAATTAATGACGAACGCATTAAGTCTTAATAAAAAAAACGTCAGTAAAATATTATGAAGGCCAGCGATGCTGCAAATATCTTCTCGTTATACGTAAGTTCAAATTGCTCGAGTAATCACTTAAACTATGGCTAATTAACGGGCGTCAAATCATGATTCGTTACAGGGCCGTATTACTCACTAGCTATGTCAATCTAGATATCAGTTAAGATACGTTGGTAACCGCTACAAAAACAATATGAAAAAAGCTAGTTAGACCTGGTGTTATTGTAGCAACCAATCAATTACAGAACTTAACGTATGTCAACTTAAGCGTAAGTAATCCCCGGTCAAGTTACCGGTAGGACAAGGATAATGATCCGTTTGTTTGAATATAGAAAAAAATCAAACGCCACAATAAAAACTAAGAATAACGCAAAGTCTACTAGGCCGTATCAACAATAGTAGTTATCTGATCTATGGGTATCCAAAGTAAGCAAGAAATCGTGAAAAATTGAGAATAATAATAAAACAAGGTCGACCTACAACGTTATTGCGTCAGTCAATTAAAAGTTAAAAATTTAATCCAAAATCGGATTGGTTCTAGATCAAACGGATTTAACTGAATTTTTGAATTCGATTAAATTTAATCAGGTGTCTTCGGCTAGACTAAGTTGGCCCAATATTCAAAGTTCATTTAAAAGAAAATAAGAATAAAATAAATGTTGCCTTAATTAAGGAGAACAAGTTAAAAAAAGCTAATCTTTGTTCGCAAGCAAATCCAAAAAAATAATAATTAGAGTTCGTAAGTTAATTACGCAATTGTTACAATATATATAGCAAAAAAATAGAAATTTCTCACTTGATTGATGAGTAGCTCCTCAGGCAGCTTCCAGAAAAAAGCTGCTCACGGAAGAAGGAAGACTTCCTTGACTGGCGCATATAGGCAAGACTCTATATAAGTAGTAAGGAACACCGTGTCGCTAACGATGCTCGTCGATAGCAATGGATCCGACGGTAGCAGTGAACTCAACGGTAGGAATAAAACGAGCGAAAGGAATAGACCCCACGGGAAGACCCTGTGAAACAACACATATTCAAGATTCCACACGTAACTCTTAATTGACGAGCATTATAACTAGGAGGTAATCAAAAAAACAAGGAAAAAGAGAAATCAGAATTAAAAAAAAACAATAATTTACTGTGTAGGGGTAGCCAGTTGCTTATCGCTAGATAGCTTTACTGTGGGCCAGAGGGCCTCTCTAAGAGATTAAAAAGGGAATTAAAAAGCCGCCCACGTGCGTCACAATGTTGAAATGATTACGTTCACAAAAAGAAAAAAAATGTAAAAAAGAACTTAACTCACCTCGCTAAAGCAGCATTCAAATCCCACAAAGGGCAGTTTCAGACACCAACACTTAAGAAAAGACAAGGATTAATAAAGACTGAACCTGTTAAAAATGGCCCGGTTGGAAAATCCCATCAAAGGTAAAATCAATAATTGATTCCAACCGGTACCCAAAATAACTGCTTGACTCACAAAGGTCGACGTAGAGAGTGACGCCAGGAGATCGGAAACTCGAGAAGCGGAGAATCCCCACTTCGCAAACCTCGCTCCACCAATGAATGCATGGCACGACAAGTCACATGTTCCTCTTAATAATTCATCCAAGGGAATTAGACGATAGAAATCTGGGATTTCAATGTACAGGCATTTACCAAAAAAAAAACTACTCCGAGTAGCCAAAAAGACAATGTCATTAAGCCACTTCAACTAATAGAATTTCTTAATTATTCCGAGGCAGTTAAGTAACTGCGCACGATGCCTAACTCGAGAACCAATCCAAAAACAGTATGTACGACGAAAGCCGGAAACACTAAAAGGCCACCGATTTTACTTTCGGGGTCCTCACGCGCCAAATTCAATTTATTCGAAATCGAAATTTCTTTAGGAACGCAAATTTTATTTTAATTGTCTCGATCAAGATATCGTCGAAGCGAAGCCGGCTAAAATCTACGAGGGTTTTTCGCTAGTAAATACAAATGCGCTCGAAGCCATATGAATGGTGACGAATTCTAAGGTTATTTACGCTTCGATAGCCAAAACGGCCCGTGACAACACAAGTACATAATCTCATAACATATACTCAACATATCATATGATATTAGCTCTATTATCGTTGGATTGGTAAGCAAATTGACAGCATACGTATTAACACCAACATTGCTTCTATGGGTTTCCAATTTCTACAGAGATCAAAGCATCCGAGTTTGTATTGATCGATGTCTCTCAGAGGAATTTAAAATCAATGCCGGAGTTCCTCAAGGGTGCATATTATCTCCCACACTGTTCCTGCTCTGTATCAGCGATCTCTTAGACATGACCAACAATTCTATTTACAGCTTTGCAGGCGACAGAACTCCTTCCTATATCATCGTTCATGTGGCGCACTGCAATGACCGGTGCTGTTTGGTGCCGTTCCCAACGCAAGCGAGGAAATCAGATTGCTGCCATTAAAGGGGATTTGAACGCCATCGGGAATGGGGTGGGGAAAATAATGTCGTTTAACGCAGGATAGACTCAAGCAGCTGTCTTCTCAAAACAAGCAAACACCGCATCAAACAATCAATCAATGACAGGGCAAACAGTGGCTCTGACCTCGGCGATAAGCTTGCTGGGCACCAACATGTCTTGGCATAATCACGTCACGAAAGTCGCCAAAGCAGCAGCATAAAAACTAGAAGCACTCTATAGCAAAAAAGTATACACCTCATCAGCTCTTACTATTCTATAAGGCCCAGATAAGACCATCTCTGGAATACTAAACCTCACACTTGCTCAAGATATTGAACTCCATACAGATGAGATCAGTCCGTCTTGTATATGACACAGAGTTGACTAAAAACCTTGACAGCTTTGAACATCGAAGAAATGTGGCGGACTAATCTCTTTACTATCGATACTACTACGGATGATTCTGCTCAGAGTTGTGCCAAACAGCAATACCCGTCAGACACAAGCTGCTCATCAACATACGATTCAGCTGCGAACACCTAGGACGTCGCTGTTACGGGGCTCCTTTATCTGGAGGACGTCTTTCCCGAAAACTACAACCTACAGCGCTTCAAGTGCAACGCCCACCATCTACTCCGCATACGCAGCGCTCGTTGAGTGCTATAGTATTTTCCTTTTGTGTATGTGCCGAACATAAAAAAATCGTTATTTATTTTAAAAACTGTGAGCATTTTATTCAAAAACAAAAGTAGACTATCAAATTCAAATCCCAGTTACCAAACACGGCGGGATTTATCTTGGCCCAGACAAGATATTTCTTATTGATAATGTTTGTACCTGAATACCTCAATATTTTTGAAATCATGTCAAGGTCTTTGCATATATTTGCTATATAATCAGTGTATCTCCACTGGTAAATACCCTAGGCTGTCCAAGTTGTAACTATTTTTAAGTCAGGAGAGAAGAGCGCTGTAAGCAACTATAGATCGATATCTCTTTTAAACCACGTTGGCAAATTGCTGTATTCACTTATTTTGGAGCGGTTATTTTTCATGGTTAAACTTTCTATTGATATGAATCAGCACGGTTTTTTTTTCAGGAAAGATCGGTGCTGACTAATCTGGTTCCCTTTGTTCAAGCAATAAGTGAGGATATGGAACAGGGCTTTGAGACTTGTACTATATACACCAACATTTCTATAGAGCGCATATAGCAAGCTGCAAACGATGACATGTTACTCACATCTAAAAATCTAGGGCTCTGTGCTTGGAAGTTAATAAATCAACATTGAACTAAAAAGGCTAGTCAAATAAATACAGATATCTTATAATATCTCCTGATGACTTTAATGATTTCTTCTCTAGCATTGCTCATAAGGTACATAGTAGAGGACATTCCTATCATTCCAGGTGATCCCATTGATTATCTCCGGGCACTCGCACCTCCCAAAGATAGCTTTTGTTTTTCTGAGGTCACCTATAATGAGGTGCGCGATATAATAAATGCCCTAAAAAACTAACACTAGTGACACTTCTGATCTAAGCGTAAAAATAATAAAAACGATCATGGCCCTCATAACAGTGCCACTTGCTAGACTTATAAATTTATGTTTTGCAAATAATGTCTTTGCCAAAACTGTAAAAAAAGCAATTGTTATTCCCATTTTTAAAAAAGGCAACCATGATCTTTCCGAGATCTATCGGCCAATCTCCCTGCTTCCTGCAGTGTCCAAGATAGTTGAAAAATGCATGGCCAACAGAATAGCTTGGTTTTTTGAGGCAAATAATATTTTTTCACACAGCCAGTTTGGCTTCCGTGGGGGAAGAAATACCAATACTTTGAGAAGGTCCAAATTTTTTTGTAAAGCTTGAAAATTTTGGTGTGCACGGTGGTGCTTTGCTCGGGGTCTTAAAGAGTTACTTAAGTGAGCGATCGTGTATGTTGTTTATGGGATAAAATCCAGGTGTACAGGGATGCCACAGGGTTTGATGTTTAGTGTGTTTTTTTTTTGTAGAATATTGGGCATTGTTTTTGCGGTACATAGTCTTTATATGCAGATGAACTTAAAATCTCAAAGGCATTAATTTGACAGCGGATTATATTGCTTTGCAGGAAGAACTTACAAATTTTATGAACTATTCTTTCTTTGAATGGAATCTTTGTTAACCCATATAAATGTAATTCTATACTATTCACCCAAAAACCCTTTGATGGGCAAAATAGACGTAATCTTTACCTAGGCAACACTAAGCAGTCTCTATCAGCCTCCGAGCGATAGAGCCTACCAAAGCTTCAATTCAATACAGGTCGACCACCTCAATTCAGAAATAATCGTTCTGGGAGATTTCAATGCCCGTAGCATCAACTGGCTCAAACATCACAAAGAGACCGCCAACGAAGGTAGATAAACTGAAGCATTTGCCATCAGCAGCGGGTTTACTCAACTTGAAGACGAACCATCTCGGATCTCAGAAGGGGGTGAATTTGCTGCTCTCCTGAATCTTTTTCTAACCACAAGTCCTGACCAGGGCACAATTACACTCGGTCCGCCATTAGGAAATTCCGACCACAAACTTATTACAACGGTTTGTGAGTTGCCACTTTTACAGAAGGATCCACCATTGGCACGTAAAATACTGGTAGGAAAGGCAATAAGTAATGACTTTACAAAAACGTATCTTCCACTTTTAACGACAACTACAGCTAAGGAAAAAGCAAACATGTTTGCCGAAATATTTTCATCGCACTCTACCTTAAAGGTCCTCCATGGCAACGCTCTCCCCACTATATCCAATATCGACACCACCTTGACAGAAGTTAAGTTTCACCACCGTGACATTCGTAAAATTCTCAAAGAGTTAGATACGCAAAAGGCATCAGGACCGAATGGAATACCTGCTATCGTATTAAAGAAGTGCGCCATTTTTCCAGATTTTTTTCTCTGCGTTACCGAAAAGGGATTTTTTGTAAAGTCGCTCGAGTACAACCTGTTCCAAGAAAAGGCAAGAAAACCACGCCCTCATACTATAGCCCAATTGCTTCCAATAATCTCAAAAATCATGGAATCTGTAGTCAACTACTCAAGTACCTCGAGACTAACAAAATAATTAGCGATAACCAATACGGCTTCCGCAAATAGAGATCGACAGAAGATATATTGGCCTATGTCACTTATATATGGCGTAGGGCAATTGAGAACTACGGAGAATCTCGAGCGATTGCGTTGCATATTTCCAAGGCATTTGACAGAGTTTGGCATGACGGATTGCTCAACAAACTGCCATTCTTTGGACTGCCAGGCAGCGTCTCCTTGCAGCTGGCTTGCCAGATTATTTAAGAACCGATCTCTGCACGTCGCAGTTGATGGACACATCTCAGACACATTCGCCCTTATGCGGGAATGCCTCAGGGCAATACTTTCACCAACTCTATTCCTCATTTATATTAACGACCTTCTGACCGAAATTTAAAATCCTGTTTGCAGATGGCCGTACCCTTGTCTCCCAATTTATATCAGAAAAACCTTTAGCAGCGACTGAGACTTATCAGACAAGAGAGACAAGAGTAGATTACAAGAATTAATCAGGATCTGGAGAAGGTTCGAACCTGGGGCAAGAGGAATTTGGTCCAGTTCAATGCAACAAAAATCCAAGCAGCCACGTTCATCAAGAAAGCCAATGCGGTGGGCCCTGATATCATTAAGACACGATCGACCATTCCTTCATCCTCGTCAATCGGACTACTGAGTGTCTCGGTCAATAGCAATATGTCCTGGCATGACCACGTTGCAAACATCGCAAAATCAGCCTCGCAGAAGCTTCCTGCGCTATTACTCTATAAAAAACTGTATACACCGCAGCAGCTGCTCTTGGTCTACAAAGCGCAGATAAGACCGTGCTTAGAATATTGCTCACACATTTGAAGTGCCGCACCTAGGCACACCCTAAAGCTGCTGGATTCGATTCAGAAGAGGGCTGTGCGTCTCGTCGGTGACCAGGAGTTAACCCGGGATCTAGACAGTCTAGAAAACTGCCGATATGTGGCCGACGTAATAATTTTTTATAGATATTTTCACGGCAGATACTCCCAGGATTTGGCCCGCATGATCCCGCCCCCAGCAACGCCTGTCAGATAGTCGTGACAGAGGTCAAGAGCGCACCCTTTCGTTGTACAACTGGAAATACCTAGAACGTTACTTTGAAAGACTCCTTTATCTGGCGTACTACAATACTGTAGAACTCACTCCCATGACATCGGTTTCACCCTAATTGCAACCTACATCTATTCAAGAACCGTGTCAGTCAACATCTTCGCGCACACACCGCTCGCCGAGTGACATAAGATCTCCATTTAGTGTGTGTGCTACTGTCATAAAAAAATCTAAAAGTTTTGGATTCTGTAAAGGACCTGGATGTTACGTTGGATTCCAGGCTTTTATTTGATAAGATCTTAAAATTATTGTTGAAAAATATCTGAAAATCGTGGCTTCATTTTTCAGACAACTGAGAGGTTCAATAACATAAAATCATTAACAATATTATTCAATAATCTATAACTCTATTTCGAAATGGTGCGGAGTAATAAAACCTACTTATAAATGCAAAACGCTAACAGAGTGGTCAAATAAATTTTTGTGATTTCTAAATATTTAGCCACAGCTGTTATAGCCTGCTGTATTATATTTTAACCATTCCACCCTGTTTTGTATGGCAATCCCGCTGCAAACAATAGGCTTTATTAGCAAAGGGGCCATTTTCTACCTGCAGTAGCGTACGTTTGGGTATTTAATTTAAAATACCTGTTTTACCTAAGTACTTTTATTTATTCACTTATTTATGTATATTCAAAAACAGTTAGTATTACTGTAACATTTTATCACATATAATATTTATATAATAGGGTATAAGAATTGCGATTTTGTGTAAACAGTTATGTAGAGAACTATGGTATATCATTTTCGTCGTCAGAAAAATCCGTCGAATCTTCGTCATGTTCCAAGGATATAATTAAAGGCTCTACAATTAGGTCAATTAAATGGTCTAGTTTCCACATTTTTTCTTCTTCTTTTATAACATGCTCAATACACTTACGCCATTTTTCAGAATCGACATTTTTTAAAGATTCCTCAAAGATAATTTTAACATCTTTCATTTTAAACGTCGTGTTTCTCCTTGCTACATAACTTTTTACTTGGGCCCAAACAAGTTCAATGGGATTTAATTCGCAATGATACGGAGGCAGACGAAGAATAGTAATATTTCGTTTCTGTGCAATTTTGTCAACTACATACTCGGTGAAAGGAGCTTTATTTGAGGACACTATGGCGAACAGTTCCTTTTTCACCATACTTTCATCAAATGGTATGTTATTCTGTCTAAACCACTGAATAATATCCGCTTTTCTCCATGAATTAGTTGGTATTCTGTCAACTTTTCTGGAATGATAACTCGCATTGTCCATCACTATCACAGAATTAGGTGGAATGAGATCTAACATTTGTTCAAAATATTCTTCGAACACATCGCCATTCATATCTTCATGGTAATCGCCAGAATGATTTGACTCAAACATTAACAAACCGCCCTCAACAAAACCATCAACACTTCCAAGGTGTGTAATAATCAGTCGCTTTCCTTTCCCAGATGGTGGTTTTAGTCCGGTGGACCAGTCTTCTAAGAATGCTTGACGAAAACTTGAAATATTTTTGTCTTGCCAAATCTTCCCAACCATATATCCTTCATTAAGCCATGTTTCGTCCAGATAATAAATCTTTCTATTCTCACTTCGAAACTGCTTTATCTGTCTTAAGTAATGTCTCGTCCAGCAAATAATTTCATCTCTTTCGATTAGAAGCGATTTTCTGCTTTGTTTTTTCCAGCTGAAATTCATTTGTTTTAAAGTTGTCGACAATTTCTTCCTGCTTATCGTTGGAGACATATTTTGGTCTTGCTTCAAGGCTCCTAAAATTTTGTCGATGGTTGGTATTTCCTTATTAAAATAAAAGGAATGTACTGTTCTTCTAATTATAAGTTTGTAGTCTTCATCGATAGGCACCGTCTTTCTTCCTGAAGATGGTATAGGTGGTTTTACAGCTCCACTTTTTCGTTCACACCTTAATTTATATATCGACGTTTTTGAAACACCCGTCATTTGCGAACACATTTCCACCACAGTATCAACGCTATACAGAGGATTTTGATGTTTGAGGGCGTCATATACATTAAGAATAATATTCTTTTCGTTAACAGAAAATGGACATTTGCTCGCTCGTTTCACTGGAGAGAAAACTGAATTAGCCATTTTAATTGAAACTATGAAATGAAACAAACACACTGTGTCTTCTTCGGAAGAACAAATATAACTGAAAAATTACAATTACTTAAACTTTAGGGTATGCATACAAAAAATCGTCAAATTTGAATGTTTACAATAGTAATAAAAAAACCTAAGTGTGATAAATATACCTAATGCTGGGAAAGTCCGAGTATTAGGACAGGTAAACGTTTAAAATATGTACGTATATGTACGTAATTATGTACGCCTATGTATCAGCCATCAGAAAATGATTTATTACTTCGCATCATTTCGAAATAGAGTAGTATAGTTAGACTCGGACTGGAATATGCAACAGCAGTTTGGAAACCGGTGGATATTACCGGCTAGAGAATGTACAACGCAAATTTGTAATACACCTTAAATTACCGATTTAATAGGCAAGGACATTTTCTTACTTATAATGAAAATCTAAAACTATACGGTAAGCAGTCCCTGAAAAATCGTAGGAAAAATGTTGATATTTGTTTACAAAGCGGTGCACAACTTGATTGAATCATCATTTGCTTTAGAATGATTATATTTAACAGCAATCCGTGCATTCTTCATAATAAGCAGACGTTCACTATGTCTTGAATATATTAATTATTTATCCAGACACAAAAACTATTTTATTTTTAAGAAATTATTTTGTGTAAAAAAGATTATATAGTAATCCTTGAATCCTGAAATAATTACTATTTATTCTTCTAGGGGAGTACTGATAGTACAACATAAATCTCCTTCCGAAGATTATGCCGTCTTACGAAATGAACCTAGTGAAGATATTGTAAGCGAACCAGAAAATGTAATCCATGATGTTACCAGCGAAGTAAATGAGGAAGATAATTTAGCTAAATGACGATATATCAATATTAGACAAATTAATGATGGTGCTACTGGAAAATACTCATTTTTGATTTATATATCACGTTCAAAGATGGTTTTGAAAAGACATATAAGAAGCAAATAATTTGCTTCTAAGCAGTTAATCTGTGATTATTTATTATGTGATATTTGTATTGATATAGTGCATAAATTTTTCATAGATTTTATGTATAAGAACATTTTTAAACTAACGCACATGTTTTGACTTTTTTCATTCCTTAGCGCCAATTTTAGGTTTAGTTCAGGTATCGAGCTCCTGAGAACAACGGGTAAGATCTAAGCTTGACTTACCCATTTCTTTGCAAATTTAATTTTAAATTTATTTGGCATCGAAAAATTACCCCAACAAAGCTATCTACGGTATTTATGTCCTTGGCATATCGGATCCCAGTATCATTAAGTTATACTGTGACTTGCTTTAAGCGTTGGGTGTCAATATATGTAACCTTAGGTTGCTCCACAGGCGAGTGTCCATATGCCAGGTGCACTCATCGCTTTTAATTTTATTTAGAGGTGTGGGTCTACGTGCTGTCAGTTAGGTGAAGGCGCCACTAAATTTTCAACTAGGAATATATCAATGATTTTCACACATTGAAGTTAGGGCAGTAAAATTTAGAAACATACCCTAGACAAGAGTATTATGACAAATCAAATTATTTATTAAGGAAAGTTACGTTTGAGACTAATTTACCAAAAATAAATATCGGCATCCTAATTAAATTATTTATTTTAAAATGAAAACTTTCACAAACACTCAAAAGGCAATTAAGTATGCCTCAAATTAATTTGAAGTTTTGTATCGCCCATAAACTAATGAGAAGATTCTCTTAAAATTAATTTCATCTATATCATCAGACTAATAATTTAAGCAGAATAAGATACTAAGTGTTAATATATGTCCTATAACATTAATATTGTCCAATTCCTATCTTGAAATAAGTCCAACCAAACATCGAATTCCTAAAGGTTTGTCATAAATATCATCAATCACCAGACACTATAAATAGGAAGTATTTTACTAAACTAGCTTTATAATAAGTCAATAAGATAACCGGTGAGGTAAATATGTATGTAGATATATATCAGGTATATATCTACATGTATAAATGAAGTCATTACTTATTACTAAACAAAACTAATCTGGATCAATCCCATGGCAGTGATAATATAATTATATCAATGAAAAGTTAATAAGGATATAATAGATCAATGAAATTACCAATGATGTAAATATGTATATATAGATCCAGCCGGTAAGTATCTACGGTTAAAACCGAACTAAGCTCAGTTCAATAGCGGTCCTAAGGCAAAAATAAAGTTGCAAATTGCACTTAAATAAAACCGATCACTGCTATGAGGCGTACAACTGATGATAGTAAAAACTTATTGTTCTGGTAGGGAAGTGTAATACACAAGCAAATAAGATAATCACGAAAGCATTATCGAGATACATATACTAATAAAGGTAAAACTATATCGGTAATAAGGAAAGTCAAAATCAAATAATTGACAAAGATAATGACTTAAAACCATCCTAAGATAATTTCGATAACGCAATTACAGTAACTATAACGATAATAGGTATGATACACTATAAGAGATAACCTACAGTCAGGGAAAGGTATAGTCGATGAATTCGATTTTGCTGAAACCGATAATAGATACAGCCATCTACAGTAAAAGTAAATCAAATAATTATTCTAACCGTAGCAAGGATATATGATAACCGATAGTATATAACCAAAAGCTATTTATCGGTAAACTCATTAAACAAGAACGAGAAATATTGATAAATAGGTAGATATAAGAGAGTAGACGACCTACAGTCGTAACAGTGAATTCATAAATCAAAATGATTAATACTAATATTATATAGATACGATGTATGAAAGCAAACGACAGACAGTCGTTTAACAGTAAATTCATTAAGCAAAAGCTGTTAGCAAGGGTAACAGGTATGGTATAAAAAGATAGATGACCTACAGTCGTTTAACATCAAATTCATGAAACAAGACGATAAACTACGTTAATAGCGTTAAATAACGATATTGGAAATAGCACCTCGACAAAAGACCTCGAGGCGGCTAATGGAACCGGGAAATCGCTAGATCGGTATAGGAAGGTCACTGACGAACGTTCAGCTCCCAAGGGAGAAAATTCTGGCTCACAGAAGGACATGAAAGGATATTGGGCCCACGGAAGGTCAGAGAGGTAGTTCTTCTCACGGAAGATAATCGGTCCCACGGCAGGTCCATCTGTCCCATAGAAGGCCCCTAATTAAATTATAAATAATTTTCAATATTCAATATATTTATTTATTTATTTAATTTAATTAACGGGATAACCCCTTTTTTACAAAAGTTATTCACAAGATATATAAAAAGGCGAATACTATGTAATTATATCACATTTCAAAAACAACATTCTATAAAACCATGATCATTAACAATAATTATTACTTTAACTAATATTAACAATAATTTACAAAAATATTCACAATTGATCATGATAATTGAGCTTAGCCTAATTTAAACTAATCTATGACATTGAGACCTGAATTGAGAGAGAGAAATGCCAGTGAAGTCACAACCAACACTATTTGCTAATCTGAAAAAACGACCCAAAGGACTATTATACATATTGTTTGTTTGATGGTAAGGGATATGGAAAAGATTATTATTTCTAGTGTCTGCTTGGAATTCGGAAATTGATGCTGCTGAAAAGAGGAGGACAGTGCAAGTCATCAGAAATCATATTAAACAATGTACATAAATCAGAAAACTCTCGATCTTCCTCCAAACTCCTTACGTTGCACACTGCCATCATACCCTGATATGTCCACCGTTCTCCAGGAATATGAAGCCTAAACCCACAATATCTCAGAAACTTATTCTGTATAGCTTCAAACCTGTCAATATACACCCGGTAAAACGGAGACCACACAAGAGAAGCATAATTGAGCAATGACTTCACTAAGGAAATATAAAGAATTCGTACCGAAGACACAGATAGCTCAGCAGAATTGCGCAAAATAAACCCCAACCGGCTCAATCCTCTAGAAACAAGTGAATCAATGTGGGATTTAAATGAAAGCTTACTATCCAAACCACCCCCAAGTCGGCAATGATATCAACCCTGTTTAACTCTGTGGAGTTTATAAAATAATTAGATATTATTGGCGACTTCCTCCGTGAAAATGTTATGCAATGGCACTTCCCAGTGTTCAGAGACATACCATTCCGAACAGACCATGCAACCAAAGTATCAAGGACAGCCTGAAGTTTGTCACAGTCCTCAATACTGACAGTTTTCAAATAAATTTTCAGGTCATCAGCAAAAAATAGTGCCTTAAAGTGTTTAAAATACTCAGTAAGATCTAATAGATATAAAATAAACAAGTATGGTCCAATACGGGACCCTGCGGAACTCCGGACAGAACCGAAATCTGTTCTGAACATTTTTTTTTTATTTTAACACATTGGGTTCTACCAACCAAATAAGTACCCAGCCACTTGACGAGCCAACAAGGAAACCCCAAGGCTTCAAGTTTTGACAGTAACATAGAATAGTTAACAGAATCAAAAGCCTTGGAGTAGTCTGTGTAAATTGAGTCAATTTGAGAATGATCCTCAAAAGTCTGCAAAATGTTTTGTTCATATAAAAGTAGATTGCTAACTGTTGATCTTTGAGGAACAAACCCATGATGTCTAGTATCAAAAATTCCCTTACAGTGCCACACAATAGATGGTATTAACAATTTCTCAAAAAGTTTAGGAATTGATGATAGAATACTTATTGGTCGGTAGTCTCCAATATTATTTCGATTTCGACTCTTAAATACAGGGAATATGTAGCTGAAAAGCCACATTTCGGGGAACTTGTTGTCCATGATGGACTTGTTACTTGTTAAACAGTATGTGAAGAGGCTTACACAGTGAGTACACACATCATTTCAAAAAGATAGGACTGACATTATCTGGACCAGAGTTAAGTTTGTTTGGAAGAGACATGATGCCCTCAAACACTTCGGCAAGGCCAAACATAACTGAATTAAATTCAGATATCTTAGAAAATTTTGAGATATCAATGTTGGTATTGAGGGATCTGTCGCTATAGCAGGTAGAGAAGTGTCCAGCAAAGAGGTTTGAAATATCGTTACCCTCTGAGGCAGTAGAGGTGCCCAGGTGCATGGTATTTGGCAAGTTGTTATTGGATCTAGATGAATTAACGAATTTCCAAAACTGAGCAGGATCAGAGCTAAAACCGATTCTCCAGACCGACAACATAGTTTCGACGACACTCACCGACAAGCTCTTTACATCTTACTAAAGTGTTCCCGAAATTGTAAGTAAGGTCTCTCCCCCCTTATGGAACAATGGTAGCTCTTGTGGTTTAGAGAATCAGGAAAGATAGGGTCTATGAGATTCTCAATAGTGATGTCTTCAGTATTAGTGGCAAACATAAAATCCAGGAATCTACCGAGGTTGTTTGGCACTGAGATAAACTGTTTAAGTCCAAGGAAATTGAAGTTCTCACACACAACATCTGCACGATATCCTCTGGACATTGGGCATATTGGACTCCATTCTCACAATGCCATGTTGCTAAAGGCAGGTTATAGTCACCAAATAAGTAAAGAGAACTACCTGGAGAGGTGTTTGCAATTGTTTCAACCTCAGTGCAGTGACTGACATACAATTCCTCTGGTGAATCCGGATTGATATAAACTGCTCCAATGACCATAGTTTTAGGCCCAACATTTATGAGTGCAAAGACCTGCTCAACCAATGTAGAGGCTACAATGATCGGTGAAGATTTAATTGTTGTCTTCACGCAAATCATAGCACCAGCACCCCTCTCTCTTGTGTTAGGACTCATATCTCTATTGAACCGATAGATATCATAATTGGGAATTTGCAGTTCAGCATTATTATAATCCCTTGTTAGCCAAGTCTCTACAATGGTTATTATGTCATAGCTTGTGGTAGAGATGTTGGAGGCAAATTTGTGGAGTTTTGTTCGCATACCCCCAACATTGTGACAGTATATAGATATATCTGGCCTGTGATCTAGTTTTTTGAAGCTGATGGTGTCTTAGAAGTAACTATCTTTGGCTTACCATCTCGATAAATCATTACAAGATCCTTTTCACCTTGATCCAAACGGCGCTTTAACTCGAGCATTGTCTCCTTATGTATATTTTGTTGCATCTTGGTTTTATCAAAATTTACTGAATATTCAAGCTCCATGAGCCTCCGTTTATGCTTAACTACAGAATGGCATATCTAAGGGCTGTCAAATATAAGGCGAAGAGGTCTACATTTATCGGGACTCACTTTTCCAAGCCTTATCATCTTTTTAAGATGATTCTCTTCAATTCCAGCTACACTCATGATTTGTGTTGCTATACCCTAATCGTGGTTATTCTGTATTCTAGCAGCTTCAGACTCCTTACTTTTAAAAACAATGATATTACAAGCCCTAGAACTCCGCTCCCGAAATTCCATCAGCATATCTTCAGGATTACTTTGTACTGTTGCAGGTGCAGGTGAGTTTTGGTTCCGACAATTTTGTTGCTTCAGATTATCAATTTCATCCTTCAAAGAAGAAATCTCATTTTCAAGCAGTTATTTTATTTAAAAGTAATGGAATTTTTACAAATGATTCCTTACAGCTGTTGCAAAAGAATATAAGTGCTCTTTATTTCTGCAATTGCATTGCTCTGATTTCAGTCGGAGTCATAATAGTGCATGATTTAATGTTGTGAAAAGCTGCCTTGCAGCTATCACAAAAAATGAATTCCTCATCATCCCTAATTTTTGTTTTACATTTTAAACAGTCCATCACCATCTCCTAGATGTTGGGAAAAAGTAGACAATCCGGCAACGTCGCGACTATAACGTGGAAGGTCGTAGGTTTTGCAGGTTAGATGTTTTTGTTTTGTTTTGGTGTTTTGCAAACAAAACTGATTGAAATTGCAAAGATCTTCCACTCAAAATAAACTTAAGGAATCACACAACAGCACAATACACTTTTTATAATTTTTGGGTAAGTTAGAACAACAATTTACAACAGAAAACGCAGACGATAAAATGCGATAAACACACAGCGTTGCCAGGTGTTTGGTTATAGACACACTAATAACCTTTTTTCATAGGAAGGGTAATCACACTAGACGTTTAACATTTTTACCGGTACCCGACAATTCGGCCGGTAATTTCAGAAACTACACCTGGAAGAATGTTTCCCAATTAATTTTGCTATAAAATCAGACGGTAATTAGCCCTGATGGTCAAAAATAACAGTGGACATTTTAGATATTGAAAACCAGTCTTCCCTTACCTACCTTTTACACGCGTCAAGCGTGCAGCAGAGAACGCCTCGTTACTACTAACGGTTACAGATAGCCTGCAAAACACCTTGCCGTCACAGATACAGCCTGACGTGTCCTGGGCTTGCGTGGGCATCACAAACACATGCGTTGTTTAATGTTTACATTTGTAACGTTTGTATTATAATAAATTGATGCTTGTGGAAGTATTACAAGAGAAATATTTCAGATAGTTAAAGAGGAATTTGAAAATCGATCTTATTTCTTTTTAGATCAAAATGGGAATCATGTTTAACACTTAATAAAATAGTTTAAAAAAGACCAAAGAGCAAGTACTTACATTATGGCAAAAAGTAGAGAGCATTTCAATATAGGCTTGGGTTCATCGCCATTAACGGTTATTTTCAATTTTTTTCTGGCAAAGTTTTGCAAAAGCCAGTTTTAAAATATGTTCTCCAAATTTTGCTATCATTTCACATTTAAATCTCATTTTTTATATAAGTTCTCCAAGGAGCTGTAATAAGTTGGGAAGTGTCATTTAAGATTTAAGTGGCTGAAGGTAGTGCGTCAGGGGTGGATGAGGGTGGGTAGCAAAATACCTTATTTTTATTTGCCCGTTTTGTAGAAACAGATTATTTTGGTTTTTTGATATCTTCTTTAGTGTAGAAAATATAGCTATTAAAACTTTTCAAATTCTCGTCATGTCATATATGCATTCCAAGGGAAAGCTTTTTCTTCTAATAATGAAACAAAAATTATTTTGTTACAATGAAAATACATTTAATTAATTTAAATTGAGTTTCCTATATCATAGCATCTCACTAGATAATATTAATTGTGTCGATATACTTGAATGGTATTTATTCGCTTAAATAAATTTATATACATCAGCAAATAAATAAATACAAAACGTTGATTTGTGAAACGGCGAAATAAAAACAGATGCGTGTTTAAAAACATTAACATGATTACAAAATAATTGATATAATATTATTTCCCCACTTTGTTTACTGAATGGAGAAAATAAATATGGATAAAGCAATTATCGCCCTTTGTACATTGGAGCAAAGTGAATATTTGTTTTAACGCTGTCGAGTGATATCTGTTTGGACTACACATTAAGTTGCTTACTTATTGTAGAATAATTATTGTAACATCGGGTCTAAACTAGAACTAAATATATTAAATAAGTCATTTAGATACAGCAAATTGATAATATATTTCTGTTCTTCAAAGAGCATTGACGCGTTTCTCGGAAAAACCTCATTTGTCCAAGAAAACTAGTTTTCAGGTAATTTCAGAAACTTCCTAAATTAATTACTATCAGCCTTATAACTTTCATTTTGGGTATATATTTATTTCAATGGAAAATTGAGAACGCCAAATAATATATATTTTTCTGTTTAAAAAATAAAACACACAAGCGGACATATGATGCTTTTTTTTAGAAATTGGAAATATTTTTGAAGGAAGCAAATGAAAATAATATTACATGTAGTAAAATAAACTAGTAATTAAGAATACAACGAAGCTTTATTTTTATCATTATCAACTTAAATCTAAAATTTTAATTTTCGGCATATACCATATTTATATGTGAGACAGTCTTTATAACCACTGCTGTTATCATCATTATCTATACTAAACATCTAACGCGATTAGTTAATTGCTTAACCACCACCGGTCCATATGCCTGGTTCACTCAGCGTTGTTAATATTTATAGGTGTGGATCGTACAGTTGACAGTTGGTTGAAGGCGCCACTAAATTTTCTGTTATGAATATATCAATGAATTTTAGGCATTGAAATTAGGGTGGTAAAATTTAGAAAAATGCCCTATATAAAAATATCGAGAAATCTTAAATGAAATTGCATAAACTCAACTTGTCCTTGACTTCAGCAAATCAAAATAAACATCAAATATCCCAATTAAGCTACTCATTTAAATGTTAAGTATTTTCTCGGACATAACCTACATAAAGGAAAATTAATTATTAGGTCTCAAACCTAATTGAGTTTATGGTATCCCACTTAAAATAATAATAAGATTCTGTAAAATAATTATCACCCAAATTATAACATCATTTAAGGATTAATGATGATTCTTCCTCATCAATACTGCTTAGTTCCTTCTTTTTGAAATACTTCCCTACTAAAATCTGAATTTTAAATTCCTGAGTAGTTTTTGAAACACAATGAGAGAAAAATTAAAGCAGCGATGTTTTACTACAGTGAACATCTGACACTATTATCATACTGCCTATCCAAGGCTGATAAAAAATTGTAATTATGCTTTCGACAATGCGCGAAAACGGTGATGAACCATATACCACCAAGTTACCAGAAATCATTCAATTTTATAATTCTACGAAATAAGGAGTATATACTTTAGACCATCTGTGTCATACTTATTCTATTGGTAGAAAGACACGTCGCTGGTCATTATACCTGTTCTATAATGTTGGATTTCTGGGAAATAATTCAATGATTCAATGAAGCAGGTAAAGAAATTATTACCCATAGGAGAGAATGCCTGAAGAAGCTCGTTCTTGAACTGGTCAGACCGCACATGATGAATCGCTTGAAACCTCGAAGTTCCGACACGAACTTTGCGAAACCATATGCTCAGAGAAAGTACCTGCTAAGCCACCAGCATCCGTGGGTAGGTATGCCCCAGAAGGGAAGATCGAAAATGGAGAGTTAGTTGTGCAGTATGCAAAAAGTTAAATTGTTTGCAACATCAAAAAAAATTACTCAGTGTGTGCCGCATGAATAATTTATGACATGTTTGAGTTCAAAGTGTTTTAGAGGCTTAGCTTAAATTGCTATTCTCCCATAAGTAAATTAATTTTTCGTTGGTCCAAAATAGGTCATGTTTTATTTGGGGCACGCCCGTACCGCTGTGTAGCAGATGCGTGTTCTGAAATAAGTGTAACAATCTAGGGTTAAGGTGTATTAAGGCTGTACCTTATAAACACGACAACTCGCAACTTTGGTGACAAAATTATCATTACTTAGTTCATTCAGTACATCAATAAAAAAAAAACGAAAAACGATTTGCCCAGGAACAGCCTTTAGATTTTAAATTTACATGTTTTTATGGTGGTGAAATCGTCAGTAGCCTTGTTGAAATCTAATGTACGAGATATATCCCGTCCAACTGGGATGATACTTATAATTACGTTGGGGTTTGGAACTTTCGGCAACATGCACTAAAACAGAGTTTTATCCACAATACCGGTATTGTGTATTATTAGTATTTTCAGCGTGGTATTAGATTGCGTGTTTTACTTCTTTCTGCGTGGTATTGATATATTATTATATTATATTTATATATTGACATAAATATTTTTGGAACTGTTTAGGTGTAAGCATAGCTTACCCGTGCTAATCTAAATAACTGTTATATTTACCGGTGTGGTTAATACTCATAGTTTATTTTTCATATTATATTCCTTTATTCTTACAATTTGATTTATATTGTTTTAAATGATCAATATTGTCGTTCGGACTTACTGACTATCTGGTTATAATAACTTTGCATAACGATATTTCATAAACTAAATCGTTAAGGTTTATTTATGTATAAGTGCGAGACGTATACCATCGTAGACGCGCACGAAGTTTAGTAGTAATAAGTGTTATTCTGTTGACTTTCATTACTAGTATGATGAAGCGATAAATATCTTATATATATTGTGGGATTGTGGATACAACTCTGTTTTATTGGATACTTTTAATGCTTAATCTTTTCTAACCAATTGATGATCTAAAGTAATTTTAAATAAATTAGGTTTACTGAAGGATCCCTTTGCAGATTCTTGTGCGTTAAGCCTTTTTAAATGAGTTAGCAATATAAAATAAATAAGATGGTACCTACCCACAGGGATGCGGCCAGCGCCACATGTGCTCCAACTTGCTCGTCGGTGCGGGAGTGGGTCAATTATTTACATTGACCACGGCGCCACCAGTTTGAGATAACCAAATTCGCATACCCAAACTAGAAGATCCTCGGCCTTAAGAATCCTTAAGGGCGATTCAAAATCAAACGACTATCAACTACACTTTTTTGGTTGAGGTATTTCAGAGCAAATAAAAGACAATAAGTTCATGCAGGTTTAAGTTTATTGGCAATCGTTAGGTTTGACATTAACGTGTTGTCATATTTCTTTCAATAAACAAAATGATATAAATATAAAACAAAAACAAAAAGAGCTTAATTGGAAACAAGTAATAACTCATATGCTCATAAATATAGGATTAGATCAGTTGTAAATACATACAGACTGTAATTTTAATTAAATTGAACGTTAATGGAAGTGAGATAGATAAAGAATGATCGAACAAGTGTTAGTCACGTTTAGCTATAACGGAAGTAACAATATAATATTCCAAATGATTACACAAGATCAGAAACCAATTTCAACACATTAATTATAGACGCAATATACATAAGGCATTTATCGCTTCATCATACTAGTAATAAAAGTCAACAGAATAACACTCGCGGTTGTACAAAAAATAAACCTTAGCGATTCAGTTTATGAAATACCGTTATGTAAAGATATTATAACCATATAGTCAATAAGTTCGAACGACAATGTTGATCATTTACCACGGTATAAATCAAATTGTAAGAATAGAGGAATATAATATGAAAAAGAAACTATGAGTATTAATTGAACCTCACCGGTAAATATAACAGTTATTTAGATTAGCACTGGTAAGCTATGCTTACACCTAAACAGCTCCAAAAATGTTTATATCAATGCCACGCAGAAAGGAGTAAAACACGCAATCTAATACCACGCTGAAAATACTAATAATACGCCAATATAATGTTACAGAAAGATCACAAAATGTAACCTAAACTTATCTTTTGATGAAAAAATTCGTCCAATAGGCCAGCTTTACATTGTCTTGCGACACAAATAAAATACCACCAGATGATTGCCATCAAATGTAACATATTCAATATGCAATAAAACGTACCTAAGGCTGTATGAGATTATGTATTGCTGGCAGGGCAAAGAAAACCGACGATAAAACCATTATTGACAATGACGAAACAAACAGAAACCATTTAATTCCGGTCGGCGGCCATTTTAAACTTCTGACATCAAAACCGCTACAAACATAAATCCGCAGCGCAACAATTCAGGCCTAAACTCACCTTTAGCCACAGGCCTGCCTCTTTGGAACACTTGCGAAGCAACCCGAGCGGTGTTGCCAAAGTTATAGAACTCACGCAACCACTAAAACAACTTGCCTGCGTACATCAATCGAAAGACAGTCGTTTAAACATGAAACTGATGTTTTTGTTGTTTATTGTTGGCTTGGTCCTCACACACATTAAAATCGCACGAGGATCCCTAGAGAAACATTTACATCTGGCAACATTCCAAGAGTATCCCTTTCATCTACTATATCCCTCAGTAGGCTACCAACAATTATTTTGTCAAGTCAGCGGGTAGCTATTTCATCTGACGTTTGAAGGTTATATCAGAGATAAACATTGACTGAATTCTTAACTTTTCTTATTAAATACTGAGACAAATCCAGGAGAATAACCGAAAAATTCCGAAACCAATATTTCTGACATCCATGAGAATGTCTTAATGTATATTATCACCGAGAAGGCGATTATTCGAGAAGGTAAGAATGAGTGTTTTGTAATGCACTGCTATAGATGCCTATAACTTTAAATGTTTTGTCGATAGCGATGGCTAGAATACAGTACGATTTATTGATTGATTATGTGCCAAGCCAGTGAAAAGATTCATAAAGCCCGATCGATCCTATCAAACAGCCCGAGAAAATCTCTCAATTTTCCATGAAACAGCTCGATAAAAGGCTAGGGCCATACGACAACCATGCAGGTATCTAAACGAGTAAGTAGTATTATATTGGCTTGACGGACTAGCATAATAGATGTAGGCTTAAAGGTGAAATAACTGACTTTATTTGACCTCTATTTGTTACATGTTTTAATGCTAAATTGACATGTAACAAACAAGATGTAAAAGTCACAATAATGGCTAAAAAAGTTATTTTCTTATTTGAAAAACTGATTTGAGCTATAAGACACAAATTCAATATTTGGACAATAATTACTAATATCTAATTTTTACTGCGATGACACGTTTTACAGTTTTTTGATTGCTAATGGTATAGTTAAGAATCATTTGAGGGCTTTGGCGCCCCTTATGATAAGGCGCGCGCAGGCGGCACCCACTCTAAATTCGACACTGGCAGTGATTTCACTGTATCATCAACATTACCAGTAGGAAATTTTATATATGGTAAGTGTAGCAATTCAAAGCACTGAAGTTGTCCTTGAGGGTGTAGATTTTACTTTTTTTGTTATGAGTTCGACAAATTCTGAATGTAAAAGTAACTTAAGTTTTGTACAATTTTTTGGCTAATGAAGTCCTGCTTAAGAATGCAGCGATAATGTAATTCATCATTTTTAAATATAGAGAAGTACCCGCACTACTAGGTATCCGTCTGAAAAGGTCTGTCACTGCTCGAATGCACATTTTTTCGGCTGACCGATAATTCACTTTATCCTCGGCTTTAAGATCTGATGACTTAAAAAGATGTTGATCCCTCCCATGCTTCTCAATGAACTCATGAAGATGATCGATCCTTATGAATTTGGTTCCTATTTTCAAAGAAATATTTTGCTTAAGCAATCTTCTCCTTAATTTTGTGAGAATATGAAAAAAGTCATGGAAGCGAAGAAAATTATTTGTATCTATGTTCAATGTCCATTAATTGTAAGATGATTAGATGGAAATGAAGCTTCTATTTGCATTGCTTTGAGCAAACTAATGTCTCCGTCTGATGCGTGCCCTAGTCGTCGGAGGGTCGTTTTCGAGCAGCAAAAGAAACCGTAGGTAGCATCCTATTCGATTCAGAATCACACTTGATTTTGAGAATTATTCTAGTCTCGTCATCAAAAAACTATACTATTTTTGGTAAATTTCGCTCTTCAAAATGTGTAAAATTCTTGCAAAATTAAGATCACCTTCTTGTATATTGGGGCCGTTCTTCACCTCATGTATAAATTCGGCCATTATTATTAAATTCTACCATTTTCAAAAACATCAATTAAATATAAATAATATTTCGATTTATTTTGAGAAGTACGAAATTACTATTTCAAATAAAAATTTACCCATTAAAAATCAGTTCCCTCTTCTGACACTTAAAATCATATTCCCTTTGCCTGTAGCCAACCGAAAATTATCCCATCTTGAATAAACCGTGATTAAAAAGATACTCTTCGTTTATGACGGTATTAAGCGCGGTTCTAATTTAATTTTATGAATCTAGGAGACGCCATTAACTTTTTTGATTGGGTATTAATATATAACGAATTTTAACGATGGGTGCTTTAGGAGAAAATGAAAGGGCATACTCAATAAAATTTAGGATTAATTGGAAATTGTACTTTACAGCAAAATTTGCATATTCTGATTGCTTGAAATACCGCTTGAATTACTTTCTTATTATGAAACGAGAAACATAAAATTAAGATGCCACGATATTTGGTATGTTGTATTAAAAATTTATTTAAAAGACACCATCAACTTACAGACGGCATAAGTTAGAATATGCCCAAGTTGTAAATTGGAACTGGTTTAGGTCTCGCAGTAAAAACTATAAGTAACAATAATAAAACGAGAAACTAAATCAAATTGATTCAATTATTGAGCCCAACAATTCAAATCAGTTATACTTACTTAACCCAGATATTGTCAGCGTTATTTTAAAAGATACATTACAGATTTCCCCTTTACTAATATTTAACTATTTTGTCATAGATAAAATAATAAATAAAAATACGTTTTAAGGAATAATATGCATCTTAAGATCCTCCAGCAGGTCTAGATGGTCTAGTAGTTAGATTCTGCATTTGCAATGCGGGCGCGGTCGGTTCCTGTCGGGGGCAATACATTATTTCTTTATTTTTTTTAAGGTTATCTTTGTTTCTTTTTGTAAAGTTGGGTTAGTTTCAGTTAGTTCTGTTTGGTTGCGCTGTGACATTGCATTTTGGTCGCTAATGGTAACCTGTTTTTAGTGAATTTTCAGGATGCCCCTGGTACTATTCCTGCTTCCGCGCGTAGTACGAAACTTAATTCCGATATTAAATTCGCTTTTATTTCATTCTCTCGTGATCTCGAGGGATCTGTTTTATTGGCTCCGTAGGTGCGGGTCCTTTGCCAGTCAAGCTGATTATTAAATAACAAAAATCTGGTTTAATCCCAGATATCTTAGTTGGATTTTGTCGACAAATAACGTAGAAATTTCCGCATCAGCCATTACGTTGCGCTTTCGTTAGTTTTAGTGACGTTGATGCAGGAATAACTTGCCTGGCGAGGATTTTGGGATATTGTTTTTTCTAGTATCGGTCGCCATTATGTGTTCGGCGTTTATGTCGCGACGTTAGGCCCTCATTTTACGAGGTAAGTTTTCTTTATTAATTGCAGATGTTTTGCGTTTTTCGTGTCTTTATTAATTGCATTTTCGAACTATTTTGCTTTTCATTCATATCGGACTCGATTTAATAACTTAACTAATCGGCGTGACGTCATCCTAATTAGACATTAATTATGGTTGAGAGTTTCTTTTTATTATGCGGATGACCTAGTTTATTGCTTAATAATTATTAAAAGTAACCGTCTTCACTCATATAGGACTCGATTTAATAGCTCAATTAATCGGCGTAATGTCAATTTGATTAGAGATTAATTAAGGCTTATGGGTTTTGTATTCGGATGACTTAATCATTTGTATTTACTATTGGAGCTTCGTGCTTGATTCAGTTAATCGTTATCTTTCATTTCGGTCTCGATTTATTAGCTCAATTGAGTGATGCCGAATTAGTTAGAGTTTAATTAAAGCTTTTGGGCTTTTGTATTGGAATGAAATAGTCATTATTACTTATTCACAGGGTCTTGCGATTATCCAAATTAATCGTTTTATTTTATTTCCGACGAAATGTAATGTAGATTTTAGTAGTTTAATTTATTTGACCTTTCCGTAGCGATTTAGCTGCGAGTGTAAGACTTAACCATTGATTTCTATGTTGCTTTATCAAAGGCACAAGTTGCAATTAGGGTCAAAAACCCCTAATTTCATGGAATTTATTTTATTACCGAAGTTAGAATTGATGCAATGGAGAAATGTCGTTTTTAACTCTTATGTCAATGCTTAATCTTGCAATTAACATCTAGTGATTCGTGTGGGTATTTGATTTCAACTATTAATTAGACACTAAACCAGGATATTCGATTATTAATAGTTAGGTACTGCAGTTTTGTTTATTATTAGTTTTCGTTCCTAAGGGAAGCCATCAGATCGCGTTATTTAAATTCGTTTAGTACGATGTTTTTTATTTAAGTATATTGTAGTTCTTTTTGTTCATTATGTGGACCGTACTTGAATTTAACAAAATTTTAAATTGAATCTTGAAGTAAAAGTGGGATTACAATAAAGTACGTCAAATAAATTTTAGGGCTAATAACTCGCCTGTTCTTTTAAAAGAATAGTGGCAAAATCAACTATTTTCTTTTAGGTATTGGAATAAGCCTCTAAAGTTACATGAATTACTGGAGGAAGTTGAAAATTTGGATAAGGGCACCCCAATAATATTATCAAATTTCCTTCAGAGAATGCAAATGACGATAATACTGACGAAGACTCTGGGGACGAGGCAGACACGTTAGATAGTGAAAAATTACTTGTCGTTTTCCACTTTTGGGTCGAGGATTATTGGAAGCAGAGTTTTAAAGAAAACGCGAACTTATAAATGGGATAACATACGAACCAAATCAGTTGTACACTCTTCTTGAGACATTTTTTCCTATTTTTTATACTAAAGTCATCGGGATGCTGGTAAAGTACTCAAATATGTATGCTAATTCACATAATCGCATTGGAGATATTATCGACGAGAGATTACGTGTTTTTTGGCTGTTTTGCACCTCAGTGGTTGTTCTTCCCACTCAAGAAGGTCGATGTATTGGGAAAATTATCAGGACACTAATAATATTCAGGTTTGTTAAGCGATATCTAGAAATAGATTTAATTTTATTAAGCAAAATATTCATTGCTAGAATAATGGTGACTTACCGCCAGTGATAAATTTGCCAAATTACGACTTCTTTTTGATGTCCCCAATAAAAATGTATAGATATGTAACATTTCCAAATAAAAAAAAGTTTTGGCATTATCTGGGTTAATTTCGGTTCATTACTATAAAACGGCTGAAACCGTTTGTTTCTTGACACAAAAAAAAATAAAAGTTTGTTCCTAAAATACGCTTTCTACGATACGCGCAAGCAACTATGTCAAATCCAGATGACATTTCTACTCCCAAAATATCATAGCCTTTCCAAGAAATTAATAAAATCGAATACTATAATACAGAAAATCAATTTAGAAACGAAATAGTATGGAATTTTATGAAGATAGATGTACGCAATTATCCTTTACAATAAAGAAACAATTATGAGACAAGGTATGGTTAACTGTTCTATCATGAAATATCTAGAGTTTGGTTCCATGATTGTTTTCCCCTTAACTCAAATAAACTAAGTAAATGAAAAAAATGAATTTGGCCAAGCTATAAAAAAAATCGCAACAAATCGATACTATATTCATGAGAGCGATAAACATACATATTTCCTTATATTCTAATATATCTGATAGAATGCAATAAAATATAGATATAAGGATATTTGCATAAAGAAATCCTTTTACCGTTACATCTGACTAAACTTGTTTGTACATTGAGTCAACAAAGAATCTTCAAAATGGTTTATAATTGTAGTAGCTGGAGGGAAATGCAAACACAAACTCAGGCAAAAAGCGTTTCTTTGATTTAAAATGTATTTGATATTCATAAACTCAGTTTTGCCATTACTTCTTAGGCAAATATTTTAGCATGATTGATAAAGCAATATTCGAACAAAATACGGAGAAATTGAATCTATTGAATATTTTGGTAATCTTCTAAATTTACA
>MU183392.1:23224-38398 GCA_016904865.1 Pissodes strobi | reverse complement strand
GGTGGTCGCGAAGTGATCGAGGCAATGGAAACATCTCCATCGTCCGAATCGACCATTATACCGGCAAAATAAGTCGGGGATCCGTCCCCGAGCTAAGGAATGTACTGCAAAAAGGCGGAGTTTTTTGCTATTTACAGTAAACAATATGTACAATAGTATGCTGTTGAAACACTATGAAATTTCACAGAAACCGGCCCGTAAAACGTTTGAAAATTCGCGTTGCGGTACTTTTAAACTGAGACCTCAAAATCAGTGTCTTATCCTTGCCCGCAAGAATAAGACTCCCATTATTACAAGACTGGAATGTTTTCTCATCTGAAAAAACTACAGACAACACACATGGTTTTGAAATTCGTTTGCAAATTGTAGTTGACTTTGTTTATTCAGTTTTTTTAAATTTATTTTGTTTGCAGAATACCTACATTTTAGTTCAGGCCTCCGAATTCTTCTTCGAGCTGTAATTGAAGATCCAGGAAAATGCGTTTCTTCTTTAGCCTTAATAGCAGTCTCGAATGGGTTGTCCCTTAAATAATCAACCAAATCTGTATCTTCGTCTATGGTGGAAACTTTTGGGCGACCAGAACCTGGTTTTCTCACGATACTTCCATGCTCTCGAATTTTGTATTTAGCCAAGAACACGGTTTTTTTGTTTACCCCTAATTCTCCAGCAATGTCCGTTATAGAAACACCATCCCTTAATCGAGAAAATATGATCGACTTTTGCTCTGACGTTAACGGCATTTTTAAAAATTTAACTTGACATTGAGTTGTCAGTTTGAAAGAAAATAATGTATTATAGACCAGGAGATTAAGTTGTATTTTGTTGTACTACTTTTTTTTTTATCGCAATGGTACTTAAAAATGACGGATATAAATACTCATTAAAACACGATTGGGATCTATTGGCTTCAGGTTGAGTATAGGGTGGTAATTATTACCAAAACATTTCGATATACGTGTCTCGTGAGTACCGGATATTGCACTTCTCAAAAATACGGAAAACGGCAGAGAGAAAGTGTTACGGATGTAAATTCTCCTTATTTATTGTACATAATATATTTAATTTTGACAATAAAGAAAAAGTCATTATAGTTAGGTATATCGTTTGTATAACCATCTCTATTATTTCTCGATAAGGCCCCTGAGTTTTATGACAGCATCAGGGAAACTGTCATTTAAAGTATTTAGATCAATGACAGACGTACAGTTTGAAGTGCTTACAAAATTTTCTGCTTATTAATCAAGAAGGATGGGAAAAAATAGGGAATAGGTTGCTATTGATTTTGGGACGCAGTTGTTTTCTTCAGTGGCCAAAAGTTTTCCTGTAATGAGTGAATAGCTCCCTAAGAGTAAGTTTCATTTTGGAATTAAATAGGTTTTATATGCTGATTTAAGCTTCTGGGAGGCGAGGGAGTTTGGTATAGTGGAAAAATATTGGACTTAACCAACGGCTATAATGGCGATTATCCCATACTCATAGGTATAGATTGAGGGTTTTATTAAGAGCTGTCCAGGAAGGTTTTCTAAACCCCAGTTATGGGTAAGTTGTTTTAAGTTGTTTTGTGAATGTATAATTCGAATTAAATTTTGGAGCCGAGTTTCGGCAGTTGTTTAATATTTATATTTCATATTAAGTTGTTTTGATGGATTAATTTCCATTTTAGGGTTTTAGCTTTGGGTTTCCCATGGTGGGATTCTTTACAATCTGGGTTATTATGTAGATATCTTTTTGATGACAGCAGAATATGTTGGATGTCAGGTTAAGGGCCATTTTCCTACCTGGTTAATTAACAATGTCAAGTCCGAGGTTAGCTTTTTTAGAAGTCCGATAAATGGTAATGAAATATTCTCTGGGTTTTGAGACGTCCAGGAAAAAACAGATGTGTCCTGTTTTTTAGTTGATAATAGTTATTTGTTTTACTAGGCAGCAAAGTAGTAGATTGACTGCCGCGGCTGATAGTTCATAGCCGAGCGTAGCGAGGCTAGGAATTCAGCTAAGGCAGTCAATCTACTTTGCTGCCGAGTTGAACATATAATTTTTTCTCCGATTGTTTATAATGATATATGTATATTGTATATTTGCAAATTATTACAATTCCCACAATCTTTTTATTTTTCCTGTAGTGATAAATTAAGACAAAATTTGATAGAAATCGCAATTATTGGAACGGTTGGTTGCTATGGAAATGTATATGTCCATAATAATTATAGTTTGACAACTTATGTCAGACGTTTTATTCCCATGGAGACTAATCACTTTGCTGCCTAGGCAGCAAAGTACTTACTTTGCTGCCTGGACAGAAAAAGTAATACTTTGCTGATTGATATGGGTCTGCAAAATTAATATTTGCTGTCAATCGGAGAAAAATATAATTTCCGTTGTTAAATTGACAAGATTTTAGCAACACCGTAAAGGTTTTCAATAAGTATCGAAATTCCGTAACACAGTTGGTAGTTTTGACAGTTTGAATAATACCATAGTATCTGCTTCTAAATATCTAAGTCACTAGAGTTTATATAGTAACTAAATGTGAAGTGTAGCATAGTTTCATTAGTATATTCTCTCGGGTACTAATTTTTGAGCATTTTCTAGTGTATTTTGTAGTCGAGAAATTTACCTATTTTTCTTTTCTTGTTAGGCGATAATATCAAAATCGTATCATAGCATTTTGAGGATTTAGCTTTGTGTAGAAACTTGCAACTTGGGCTTACGGACAGGCTATTATATCCGGGTTGAGTTAGTATAAAATAATCTGTGTGGTAACGTCCGGTAAGAGTTATCGCCGTCTAGGTTGCAGAGTTTGGGCAGAGTGAATTTTTTATGCAACATCCTTAAAATTTCTAATTAGACTGTCAAAATGACAGGAGGATGTGTTTAGATATCCCGTAGTTTGTGACATGTTACACGGCTAGAGGAGCTTACTTTTCCTTTTTTTAATAAAAGTATTGGCCTCAATTCTGATGTTATTTTATTTGGATTGGAGTCCTAGAACCTTTTTGATATCAAAGCACGTGAAGCATAGAATACGACAGGTAATTATATACATATCCGATTTTGGAGTTTAAACTTCATTTAATTTCCAAGTTTTTTTGTAACTGTGTCCAAAACGATAACGGTAGGGCTTTGACAATAAATCTAAACTTGGTGGCGTCCGACTTTGACTATAACTTATTGATCGGTATAAACAATTTTTGAATCATTTATGACCACAAAGGTGGGGGTGGCAATTAACCTTATAATTAACCACCTTAATTAGTGGACTGTATTAAAATAGGATGGTGGGGGTTTTATACATAGGGTGTGAATTGAAACATGTATTTTAGGTATTACGTACTTTAATAATGCAAGAATTAATTTGCATAAAATATGATAAATATATACAATAACTTCTAACTACTTTCAAGCATTCATACTTTCACACATAAAACTAAATAGATACTGTACATTCGGGTAAATATTATTAAATGTCTAACTAAACTTCTTAATTATTTAAAGTTAACAAGAACTTCTTTCTTTACTGAATGTATGTAACGTTCTTTTTCAACTAACTGCCTTTTCGTTCACACAAAATACCTTGTACTTTCCGCCTTCTTCGATTCTCTAAATTTAACTTTACCAGGGATATAAGACTTCGACCATTTGATTCGAATCTTGAGTGAGTATCGGCATGGATTTCTCTACTGTCAACTTCCATCCGCCATTTTACCTTCTTCTATCGTCTACCAAAGCAACAGGAGAGACGAGACGCTATGGCGTTTCTGGCTTCGAGAAAATACGTTAAAACGCCCAAAAGAGTTCTTTGTCCAAGCTTTGACAAAGAGAACAGAGTTACAGCAAATATTTTCTAAATATCTGTGCAAACAATATGAGAAAATGGCCCAAAAGGAACTACAACTTTCTAGCTGTTCTTCGAGTGAATGATTGCACTGCACTAAATTGAATTTTTCCTACCGGCAAGTGGCAAACTAAAATAGAGTGGAGAATTCGCGAGATGCATTTTGAGAGGGTAGAAAATGTTCTTTCTTTATTTGACATATTGTTGTTTACACAACATTGACAGAGACAAAGATATATTAAATTTAAACGTTTAAAAACGTTTTCCTTGACAGGGAATGACAATTTGCTTTTCGCGATTGTTTCATATTATAGTGGAATCTATTATACCGACAATCAAGGTTTGGACTAAGGAGTAACTGAAATGTGAAGCCTTAAATACACAAATTGTTATTTACCTAGGGTAAAATAAATATATTCAGAGTTTAATTATAGCTCATTCATACTACGGACAGACAGGATGTTATCACCAAAGTATACGGTGAAGAACGACAAGTTAATACACTTGTTGGGGTGTTTCTCCAACACTTATCTTGATTTAATTTCATATACTCGTCTAAAATTGGAAACTTGTTTAGTGGAAAAAGATAAACATCGGACCATCCTGAGCTGAGCTAGTGTAGGTGTTTTCAGATGGTGCTGGAAGAAGAAATTAATTTGGTAACAAATTGACACCCAAGTTTAGAACGGAATATGAGTTATTACAAATTGGCGCCCAACGTCATCTGTTGAGAATAATAAGTTTAACAAAAGATTGCCAAAAGGGCGTTATAGATCAGTCACTTTGGATAATGTATCTTAAGTTAAGTTTTACTTTGAGTTAATAATCAGTACTTTGCCTTATGGTGTTACTATGTTCAAGGTGTTCACTTTTTATGATGTTAGTTGCTGCATGGTAGAGGGTCAGGTCTCTATTAGGTACTGTGCACTGACAGGACTTTTAGATGAAAACTTTGGTTTTCTACGGGGGTATTCCCCTATTCGGTACTATGCAGTGTAAATCAAATCTGCCGGTGTTGGCTGCTGCGTAGCTTATTATAAGAAATTTAGCCCCCAAATTTGAATATTTAAATTACACTTTAGATAATATCAATTTATTATTGAGATTCAATCTTAAGTTCAAACTTTCGACTGTGTGATATTATATTACTGGAGATGCTAGTCAACACAGCCCCCCCCATGCCAATACAAGAGATATATTTTCTACATTTTTCACTCAATCTTACATCAATACTTTCCATTGTTATATCTAACCATCGCTGTCCTTAGTCGGTCCAGGACTCCTTGTACCGAGATATTCACGTTGAGATGGGTGGACGCACCTCAGATATCTTCAGTATTAGTGCGAGTATATCACAGGGTTGAATACTTTCTAAACATACATTAATAATCTGCTGACCGGAATTAACATTTATGTTGATGACAACGCCCTTGTCATAATATATCATAAAATACAGCGCCCAGACATTTGTATGGCAGGATCAACCATGCTTTATCATAAATTTTTACTATTGGAGAATCTTCAGCAACGAAATCTGGCACGAGCACGTCAGAGACACCGCAAAGCGAGATACCGTAACGTTGTAACGCTACCAAACCAAGAAATATAGTTTCTTCCCTTTCACTAGTAGATTTATGTGATTGAAATTTCCTTTACCTTACATTAGAACTTAACATATGTATTTTGAACTTAGAATTTTCACTTTGAAATTTAAAACATAACTATTTCATACTTTGAAACATGGGAACGTACCCAACCGGTACCGCCGGGTACAGTTCCGAAGTATTCTGTGGTCGTCTCTCATTTTCCAATGTTCTCTTGACGGATGTTTAAGATATCTTTCGGCAATTGACGTGGGGCTGTTCTTTTACGACCGATGAACGCGTAGGGAAGAAAAGACAAAATTTTGAGGCCGAGATATCATCGTTGTAGTTTTAAACATCAGGTGCAGTATTCTTATTAATTTATCACGAGGCAAATTGGCAAGAACCCTGCCATTCACGTATTATCGGCAATATTGTCTTGTAAAAGTATTTTACGTAAAGTGAGGTTGCTCTTTTCAAAAGATATGTTATATCTTTGTGTTTCTATATTAGATAGTTAATATTAATTATAATTAAGCTAGGGTCCTTACGTCGCCCTGTTTTTCGCTAGCCTAGAGAATTTATCAAAGTTCATTCCTGTCATTTGAGACCCCTTTTATCAAACCGATGTTGACTCACATGGTGTGACGTGCAGCTTCATAGGGCGCAGTACAGCACTAAATGAGGCCAGCGGCCAGTTGAGTGAGGGAATAGCCATCAACCACTACCAGATAATTCCAATTGCGAATGGCCTTTATATGAAAATGACATACAAGTAGGCAGTTTAATTACTTACTTTACTTACTTACCTTTATCGAAATTAGCGTGTTAAATCCTTCTATCGTTTGTTATATTTTATTCTATCTAGTACTGCTTCTTACCGTTATTTGATTAATTAATACCGAACATGAGATATTACCTTGGTTAGCAAATGTCTTGCATAACTCTAACTTTAGATTTTTGTCGATAAGCAGGTTTTTGATTTGGACTCCTGTCGATTTCCCCTGTATGTCTTCATTAACTATATATTTCCTTCACTTGTCGTTTTAATTTGATTTAATATATATTTTTAGCTGCTTGTTTGTCCACTAATATTATCGCTGCCATGGGATTAATTTATAATTATTTTTGTATTTAGCGGATTAATATTTAATTAATGAGGTTTATTTAAGGCGTTCTGTAATTAACTGTTGCTTAGTCAGGTTTAAGTTATGAATATTTTAAAAATGGAGTTGGTGATACTTATTAAAGAATTTTATTATTATTTTAGGTACGATACCTAATTATTAGGTTTAAGACCTAATTAATTTTAAATTTTACTCGTGTTGTCTCAGAATATATTTAATATTTAAATAAATAGCTCAATTGTGATCTTTGATGTTTATTTTGGTATGCTACAGTCAATATCAAGTTGAGCTTATGCAATTTCTTTTCAGGTTTACCGATATTCTTAGATAGGGTATTTTTCTAAATGTTACTACCCTAATTTCAATGCTTAAAAATCATTGATATTGTCGCGAAATGTTTATTACCCGTGATGCTACGCTTTGTTTAGCGTGCAGGGGTATATCTCAAATTCGGGATCGATCTACGTCAGGTGAGAAGTGATTATAAAGAAAGCACTTCAGTTAAAACAATATCAACGTCTATTGGTCAAAGGCTTAATAATAAAATTTTAACAATGTCTATTGGTCAGAAAAGGTTACACTTAATAAAAGAAAACTATACGTTACTCAGCCTTGGTGGCTGTCGTTTGGCTGGCTGGCTGGTTGGTTATTGGTCAGGCTTTCTCTTTGTCTATTCGGTAGGTGTTGTCCTTGGTGGATATTTCTGACTGGTTATTGACAGATGGTTCTCCTGGCGGATTGGTCCCTGTGTTCCATGATAGTTAGCGTTGTTTCGCGGATTGCTTATTTACTCGGAGCCTGGCAGATGGTGTTCGTGTCATGCTGCTTGCTGTCATTTTCGCTTTTGCGAAGCCGCCTGTCGTGGTGGGTTCCTTGTTCCTTGAAAGGTGTGGCAAAATGGCGGTGGTTTGTTTTTCTTTCTTCTTGGTGCGTTGCCATTACTAAAGATTACAACAAGTTATAAGTATCATGAATATTGTGTATATGGTGATAATTATACTGATAAATGTGCCCCTTTTTGGTCAACTTGTGTTACTGTATCCTGCAGATAGCACACATTAACCTGGAATAAGATATAGGCACGAGATTTTGACAATATTATATACATAATAGTTCAAATGACTATGAGCTGGCTCGATTTGACCTGAATTAGACTCTAAGGTTAGTTATTTTTCAATAATCTACTCGATTATTTAACTCGTTGTCCACTGCTATTGAACATTCTTCGGCATATTAAAATGTTTTAAACTTCTTTGTCTTCTAGGCATCTGTAGTCGAAGAATGGAAATCCTTCTACCACTGCTTGGCTGAGTCCTTTGTAGGCTGGAATGAGTCCTGAGTGTTCATGGATTGCGGCCCATGCAGCACATTCTGAAGGTAAAGTTATATATACATTATTTACAATTTCTTACTGCTTTTTTTTATACGTTTTATCTTTTTACGACTCTTCTCTTCATGATATCGCCTGTATATACATTATTTTATATACACTGGTTTCTATTCTAATTTTCTTATATTAGGTTTCCATATCTTAAGTTTTTCTTACTTAAGGTTCACTTTATTCTATGTATATCTATGATTATCATTACTTGACTAGCTATTTCATTATTTCCTTATCTATGTATGCTTCTCCTTATCACATAACATCTTCTGCTTTTATATTATTTCTCACTTTACATAAATAACTTTTGCTTATATATTTCCTCAATTATTTCAACCTATGTATACTTCTTCTATATTCTTAATGTTTTACATAAACATTTCTTGCTTAGACTTCCTTGATCCTCAGTCAGCTACTTCAGTCCATATAGGCTCAACTTTCCGATGCCTAAATCCTTTGCTGTGACTTTCTCATTTAGATAATCCGTCGTTGCAGTCTTATTTAGGTCGCAGAACACTTTACTTTATAATTCTTCTTTGCATACACATTTATTCCTTCCTGTATAAACCCTTGATTTGCAGTTTTAATGGCACCTCTGTTTTTCAGCTTTTCTCGATAACGATAATCATGCAACTAGTCCATTTACTTCTGCTCTACTATATATATATATATATATATATATCCTCACCTCTGCTTCAGCTGTTTGTTTACTAGTTTTCTCACTAATATTCACCCTCTTATAGTTTAACACTTAACACGACTTATTCTAATTTCATTTGTCTTCATAAATCCTTCTATGTACTATACTATATATAATGTCTATTTTTCTATATACAGCTCATTAACTTCCTAAGTGTTTTTTTCTACGTACTTATCTTATTAACACTCGGGTTTATATTATGCTTATTTATGATGAGTTGCTTTCTGTTTCACTATATACAATTTATTATTCTCCTTATTTATATTTTAACCTCCTAAGTGTCTTGTATATATAATTTTCTATGATCACTTGGGTTTTATATTAAAACTATTTACATTGAGACTTTGCCTCTCACCTAATTTTTGTGTTTGTCTTAGTTTTTCTTAGTGTCTATTAGTTTCTTATTTTAATTGAGTACTTGTTCCATATATAATTATATGGGATCCTCGTCATCTTCACTACTTTCTCTTGCTTCCTGCTCCATGGTTTCCTTTATTTTATCCTTTACAAATCTGTTGCATTGCTCCATTTTAATATCTTACTGATTCCCGATGTTTTTTAATTATCATTACAATCAGTTGTATTATATTTTTCCTTGCAGGTACCGACTTGGCCCCGGTCGCGCCATATGCAGCACAAAAATCTGCCAACAGAAGGAACACACATTGAGGGAAGAAGAAAGTAACACTGAAGTGAAGAAAGTTCAGAGAACGAAAGCCGGCCTACGTCACCACATCCTATTTTACGGAATATTATCAGAAATATGGCCAATACCACAATTATGGAGGCACAATGGCAACGGCGAAAAAAGCAAGCTCACCCCAATTTATAAACCCTCCGACATTTAATCCTTGTCAGAATAAAGCTAGCGAGTTCCTAAAAGGATACGGAAGGACCGCGATAGCAAACGGTTGGGACGAGGGTCTAAAAATAGCATATCTTGGAACAGCGCTGCAAATACATGGTTCTATGAATATACTACAAATAACCCAAACAATGACTGGAACGAGCTGTGCGACGACTTCAAAAAAGAATTTGAAGAATAAAGCTATGAGACTACACTGAAAAAAAGATTAGATCAAAGAAACCAAAGTCGAAACGAGACTTTCGTAAACTACATGTACGACTATAAAACAAATATGGATATGGAAGAGTTTGCACAAATATTCAATGGAGGCCTCCCAGAGGAAAACAAATATCACTACTACTGGCTAACTAATGCCCCAAATAATCCACCGGAAACATTGGATGAACTTAAAGAAATTGCCAGAACTATAGATAAGGCACCAAAAAAAGTTCGGCATACGGATATAAAAATAAGACCACAAAGACCACAATGTTATCAGCCACAAAATACATATAGGCCAGCATTTTTCCAGCAACATGGTAGACATACACCACCATTCGTACAACCACAAGGCACATTCAGACAACCATTCTTCCAGCCAAGAAAGCACTTCAGTTAAAACAATAACAACGTCTATTGGTCAAAGTCTTAATGATAAAACTTTAACAATATCTATTGGTCAGAAACGTAATAAGATTATATTATACCCGATTACTAAGGCGCGCATGCTTTCTCGATTTTAGGTATATTTTTGAATTGTTTACAGGTCTTTGGTCACTGCTTTATAAATATAGTTTTTCTTAAGAGTTTGTGTTGTATTTTATTTAAAGTTGGTTTGCTCGTAAGATCACACGAATATGCCGTGACAATTTTAACTACTTGACAGACTCTACCTAGACACTTATCTTTCTTATAACTTTGACAAATTTATCATAGATTCGACTTTTACTACTGCGGTTATGAAACCCCCAGACGTCACGACCATGTGATCGAGCTAAGCCTAGGTGTGGGTCATGAGAAAATGATTAGAACCTCAGGCGTCCATGTGAACAGCCTAGGAGCGGATAGAACCTTAGAACGCGCCCATGTGGACAGCCCACGGAGCTGGTTTTAGGTGAGAGAAAAGCCTGCCGAACTGAAGGCTGGGTAGCGTATTTATATTATAAAAAGTTCTGATGATTGCATGCTTAAGGTTCATAATCGCTCCCGTTGATTGCTCGCGTTGCGCGTTGTTTATAGTTTGCCTTTAATGTTTATATAATAATTTCCAAGTTCAAGTTCAAAGTTAGGACAGGGTGATATTTATTTAGTAGCTTATGCATTTTAGTGGTTCACAATATATTATTATAAGAAAACTTAGTGGCGCCGTCGCCCAACTGTCTAGTCTACAATCCACACCTATAAATATTAACACTGCTGAGTGAACCAGTCATATGAACTGGTTGTTAAGGAATTAAATAATCGCGAAACTTTGTTCACTGTTTGATACCAAAAAAATCCTACATACCGCAGCGATTGCTTATTCTGCTCCACAAGTTAAAAATTAGACCGAGCTTGGGATTCGCTCGTCTAGAGAGCAGCGCCTAGAGTTGTATGTCTTGTTGGCGACTCGAAGTGTTTACTGTGTGGAACAGCACAGAATGATATGTAGAAACGTCCTAGTTTGCAGATAATTTCACAACAGTTCATTGTTTGAACCACCTTATCCCTCATTCAGCAAAGCTTGTCAGCAAGACTTTCTGCACGTTTAAAAAAAAATCACTGGCATTATTGTGAACTATATTGTAAACACACAAATTGTAAACATCTTTACACACGCGACATTCGTTGAGTGTCATAGACTCGTCATAATGGCATTCATCAAAAAAATATTTTCATCAATTATTCAATGCATTATTAACTGAAAAATTGGGAATAGAGTTAAATTTTAGGTCATATCAACGAGCGAAGTGGCTAAGCCCTGAGCAGAGCACAAATGCAAAATGTAGATAATATATTAATTATTGTATAACTTTTTTATTTAATCGATGGACCCGTCGCATTTGATTAGTCTCGTTAGAGCTTGAGCACGATAATGCGGAGGCTTTGTGGTGCTAGTTAAATTGAATGAAGTTAATAATATTTCAAAATTTCAGCTAATAATAGTTATTAATTATTATTTAAAACAACAAAGACTTGGAGCTGTCGCACTATGATCACTTTGGCACGTAATCGAGTACTTCAAGGATATATTTGCAACATATGGTGTTCAAAAAGTAATAATTATATCAGATCAAGGGAGTGCTTTTACATCGAAAACTTTCCACGACTTTTGTAGTCAGAATAACATCCGACATATAGTCAATGCAGTAGCTACACCAAGAGCAAACGGCCAAGTAGAGAGGTTAAACAGTACCGTTCTGGGAGCACTGTTATCTTCCACCATTGATGAAGAACATTGGGATGCTCAGGTCAGAAATGCACAGTTTGCCATCAATAACAAATCAACAGGCGAAACGCCGAGTCAACTGTTATAAACCCCGGAATAGCACCAATGCCTTGTTATTAGACGAAGTTAAACAAGTTCCATTGATTTTGACTGCTCTCACAGGAATTAGACAAGAAGCAGCTGAGAGAAACAAATTGGCACAAGCCAAACAAAAACACCAGTTTGAGAAAAGGCGAAAAATGCCACGTATCTACAAAGTGGGAGATCTGGTGCTTATTGAGAAGCAAATACCTTCGACTGGTGAGAGTCTAAAGTTAGCACCTCACTACAGTGGTCCGATGGTAGTTAGGGCGGTCTTCCCGTGCGATCGGTACGTTGCGAGAGATATGAAGGGATCTCATCGAATACTCAGATTATCGTACGAAAAGACTGTGGCTGTTGACCGGATGCGTCCATGGTGCCCACCTCGAGGTGTTTCTGATGATACCGATGACGAGAGCGATGAGGATGGAGTTGCTCTGTCATCGGACAATGATGAGCCCTAAGATCAGTAGTTTCTCGGATAAATGAAACGCTCTTTTACATTAAACGCAAGCCATAAAATCGTGATTCAACGGCTTATCAACTAAATTGTAGAAAATCCTTCAGAAATGTAGCATGCAGTTCGAGATAAAGTGTTCAATACTGTGAATTATTTATTATTTTCATTTTGTTAATCTAATTGTAATATCTATACTTGCTTACATACCTAACTCCGTGCTTTCATTAGTTAATTAATTTTCTGTTCTTGTGAAATAGCTTAAGCGTTACAATTCCCGTGATGAAAACAACTATTTGTTCAGTAACAAAACATTCTGAGTTGTTGATCATATGGAAATTTACAATACGGTACAAGTTCTAAAAAATAATATATGAAACTAAGTTAAACAGTATTGAGGAGTGACTGTATTCAATGTCTATTCACTTAAATGCAGGCCTTCAAAAACTAGGTTTTCGTTTAATGTTGTTAGGCTTTTAGGCTTGTGGTTGTTTAGTGAATTCTTCGGTATTTTAAGCCCAGCATAAATAGGTCATTACTCTATCACCCCGATGATCTGTGGTAAAAAACACCTTCTTTCTATCCCTTGGAATTGGAGTATAAAATGACTTTTTGGTTTAGCACTAGCAGTAAAGACGCCAAAACATGCTAGCCCAGTTAAGCTATATAAACGAGCAGAACGTAGAGCTAAATAATATACAACTTATTCTTTATGTGTCGGTTTGCAAGTTGATGACAGTATTAATCATAAAAAAAGAAAGACAATAAATGTTAAAAGAAGAATCAGCTATATCCAGTTGTGATTTTATTAGAATAATTTGAATTGATAGAACAGACTGGTTAGGTCTACTCGAGGCGATATTCAAAACAATAAGCCAAGTCGGAGTTTCTCTAAAATTATTGGTTGACATTACTGCAGATGGTAAAACAGCAAATATACGAAAAAAAGGTGATCTCTGGAAACAGCTTCAAGATCATGTTCCATAGTATTACTGTTTGATGTTGATGTGTTTCATACATCAAAATTAGAATTTAAATCAGAATAAGTTACTAGAGATGAAGTCGTGGCTCTATAAAAATTCGACTTCAACAACATATTTTTATTCTCAAAAATTTAAACTTGAAGACCATGTCAAATGATTAGTAACAGCAAATCTGCAAATTTTTCTTTCGATTTAAAGACTCGTATAGGAGATCTCAAAATCTGGAAACCATGAAGTGCAAAATACATTCCAGCAAGCAGATCTAGTGGTGCCTAAGTTAACAGAAATAACAGAAAGTGTTCCTCAAATCATGTATAAAAAGCATTTGTATGTTCTTAAACTGTTTTGAAAAATGATTTTGAAAAATAAGGGCTCCTTCGTTGCAAAAAAGAGAAGGATTTGAGAAAGAATTTGATGATCCAAATTTTTCTTTTTTTGCAACGGTTAATTCAGGAGTTTCACGAGCAGAATGAATGTTAATCGGACGACAGAAACTTGTTGATGAGGGCCTGGACTTCTGCCATACAAGTATTTCAGAGTTATCGCTATTTCAAAAATTAAATAGGAACCAAACTAGTAAAAAATACAGAAGCATCAGTGCAGCTGTTGTTCAAAAACACTTGCTTTTATTCTGACTGTCCCGAGGTACAATCAAAGTCATATTTACAAATTAAAACTAAATTATAAATTTTATCAGTTGATTCAGCCAAAGTATTTATTGCCTCACTTTGTAATAACATCAGTCTTGCACCAGTATGGTGCAATAATGATTCTACCGAAATTTCAACTTTAGTTTCATTCACTACAATATTATTAAGAAATTATCGATTAATCGATTGTACAGAAAATATCGATTATTCGATTATCTCGATTAATCAATTGCAATTGCAAAATACTTGCAACACGTTTTCCCTTTTAAAGTTAGAAGGTAAGCAAGTAAAGATTTTAATTAAAAACAAACTTAACACCGGAGAGTCGTGTTTGCAATACCCGGCTCCAGGAGTGGAGTCGTAGAGCGCCACCAGTTCTTACCATCTAAACTGAAAAAGCTCCGATGGTGTTGTGGGGTTGTCAGGCACGCTTATCAAACAAAGAAACTCAATCTTAACTTAACAAGAAAACACAATCTAAATTTACGGATCAATTTATTAGCTTCTAGGTTTTCTTCTCAACAGCAACAATCTTACAGTGAAATTTTGCAATTTAAAGGCCACAAGGATTTTTAATTATAAGAATATTTTAGAAAATATATTATAGAATATTTATGAAATTGTTGAATCTAACAGGCGAAGGAATGTCAAAGACTATTAAGTAATCAATAATAATGGTACAATATGATGATTGTACTGAGACCAATTCTGTTGTTTACTCGATATTGTATGCCTTACACCTAAATGCCCTAAACACTAGAATCCGAAGTGATCACTTTGGTTTACCTAAGCTTATTACATATACGTATGAGTGCGCTAGTAGCTGCACCAATTATAAGTGTAGCGATAATAATATGTATTGATAAAAAGCCACAATAATTATATCAAACGACCCGATAAACAAATGAATAAATGAGGGATAAAACTATTGAAAGGTATCTTAAAGCTTGGTTGTCATTGCTTGATTTATATACAAAGATTAAGAGCGATTATATCATCGCTCAGGAAAATAAATGAATAAATAAAATTAATCTATCTTAAAGCTTGGCCGACAAGACTAAATTTATATTTAAATATTAGAAACAATTATTAATCGGCAGG
>MU183392.1:1132-22824 GCA_016904865.1 Pissodes strobi | reverse complement strand
CCCAATACAAATTAGACGAAGCCCCTTATTTCAATGAAAAAAAAACTATAGTCCCCCTTGCATAAATATATTTTCTTTATAAAACAAATCCCCCAAAAATTATCAATGGATTTTCAATGACCATCAGCAAATAAAAGAAACACTAAGGTACAGATAACTTGAATATAAAAAAGAAATAGGTATGAATCACCCCTAAAGAAATATAAAATTCCCCATATGATTAAAACTTAAAATAAAAATTCAGATTATAAAAGGAAATAGGTAAAATAACTCATGGAATGCGATACAAATGGTGGTCAATGTAAAAAAAGGTTAACACAAATACGAGAAATTAAATCGTCAATTTAAACAAAAAAACTTTAGCAATAATTACCTCGCTTGAGTCGGAGGGTGGCTAGAGAATCAACGGCCTCAATCTTGTACTATGAGCTCGGAAAGCCTCTACAAAAAAAAGGAAAATAGCCCTTAGCATCACAAGCAATAGAAAAAAATTAATTCCAGAAAAAAGCTTACCTAGTGTAGTATTTAAATCCCGATAAATCGGTCGTGTCAAAACACAAACTAGGAACTCAACCCAATAACCCCTAGAAGGGTATTATAAAATGCAATACTAAAAGCTGAGTCACTATGTATGACTGCACTAAAGCAAAAACTTTCCTCTATTACCGAAGGGTATTTCTAGAAGAACGAGATCATCGGTTTCAGTCAATTTGCCTTTTTCCACTCCCACGGCATTAGATAACCAACGTCAGATCAGAAAAAATGGTAGGGCCGAGAACTGCCGTATCGTGTTCTAACGATGTGATACGAGGAATAATTCTAAGATAATAAACGACTTAGTTCTCGTTTATTATGGTTGTAAAACGAAGGCGGAAGCCACAATTAATAAGCTGAAATTAAATTGTTCAAGAAATACTAGAAAATATTCCCAAATGAAATGATGAACTTTTAAAAATCTAAATCGAATGCAACCATTACGGGAGGATAGCTCATTCCTACTACCATTCAGGGCCACCAACCGAATATTACAAAAGTTACAACCGGCCGCATGGAAAGATAAATCAGAGATCCCAAAAAGTTATCAGAAGTTATCAAAAGTTATAAGCATTCAAACCGAAAACAAAGTATGAATTTGACGGATCTAATGAGACTTTACAGTAGGCTTTATTAACTCAACTCTTAAAAATATAGAACGGTTTGCAGGCCGTTCTACGAAAATGTAATATAAGTTAAGCAAAGTTATCCTAATAACATAGTATCCTATTTTAGTAATTTGATCAAACCTAAGCGATCTGTGGTTCGCTTATCAACTAAAATAAATATAGTCGCAAAGTGCCTGAGGGCTACATAAGAGAAAGGCATGATCAAGACAGCTACTCAAGGCCACAACAGTGTTATAAAAGCTAGTACAAATATATCATTAACCTATATGTAGAATAAAATTGATTTACATTAATAAATGGAGCAACCTTAAGCTTATTGACAGCAAATCGAATCAATAAATTTAGAGTTAATTAATCGAAGAGGTAAATACTCAATAATTCTTACCGCAAAATATAGCATCTTTTGTTGCTAAATGCAGCAAATAATAATAACTGAACTGGCCAAATCAGTCTGTTACAATACTCATCCAAGTTATAAAATGCCCTACTTTTTAGGACTGCTCCCATTGATCCCTTAAAATTTATACGAGTTCCTGCAGTTTTATATGATCTGGTAGACGGTTAAATATTTTACTGCTTAAATAAATTAGGGAGTTCCTGGTTAATTCGCTTCTAGGAATGGGCATTAGAATATTATTATTTTGTCGGCTATTATGGTGTCTTTCAGAGCCAAAGTTGGCCAGACACATCTTATATGATTTATACATCAGGTAGTAAGTTTCCACTATAAATAAAGAGCACAATATTAATACCTTCAAGTCCCTGAAGGCCTACATGTTTCTCTTGGGCCTATGCGACCAACATAGCTAATAGCTCTTTTCTGCAAGACAAAAACAGAGTTAAAAAGATACCGACTGCAGGAGCCCCAAAATGTGATTCCATACCTCAGATGACTCTCTACCCGGGAATAATAAACATTTCTGACAGCTTCCCAACCCAGCTCCTTGGCCACAACCCTGACAGCGTAACACCCACTAGCTACTTTCTGTTTCAAGATTGAAATATGTGTGGAACTTCAATTTATCGTCAATGACCACTCCAAGGAACCCATTACAGATTCTAATTTTTAAATATTTATCGTACAAGTGAATTTGAAGCTCAATAATTTAGTCTTATCAATATTTAAGGATAGGAGGTTAGCGTCGCACCATTGTTTAACCTTCATTAAGTCTTCAGACGCACTTCTCATCCGGTATTGCTGATCACAATCCGACCATAAGATTGTTGTTTCGTCAGCAAAGGCTGTAAAATGTCCTCTAATGTTCATAGAAGACAAGTCATTGATGTACAATAGGAACAAAATAGGGCCGAGTACAGAACCCTGTGGAACTCCACGTTCAATTGAGCATACATCGAATACGGTTGCTAAGGATTTACCGATCTGTTTCCTACCTGATAAGAAGGATCTAAACGATTTTAGAGCAAGTCCCCTGAAGCCATAGGTAAAGAGTTTGCCGAGTAGTACTTCATGATTAAAGCAATCAAATGCTTTCGAGAAGTCACAAAAGCCGCGGCGGCAAAGTGTCCGATATTCAGGCTCAAGAAAAGCTCCTCCAGGAGGGCAAATATCGCATCGCCCGTGCCTGAACCTTCCCGAAAGCCAAACTGACACCTACTTAAAATCGTATCATTTCTTATAAAAACCATCATTCCCTATTTAACTAATAACTCAATAACTTTGGATATACATGGTAACAGAGATAATAATATGGATCTATAATTGGCTGGATCATTCAATTCACTCCCTTTGAATAATGGTGTTATCACAGAAATCTTGAGACTATTCGGGAAAGTTGCAGTTTCAAAAGAATAATTATAGGACTTAGTCTTTCGTAGCCTGTGACACACACATAAAAATGCCAATTTAATTTTTTTTTCAAAAACCTCTCTTTGACCCTACTTGACCGATTACAAAGTACAAAGTCTGGAGCTGATCAATGACAGTTTGTGACAAGAGGGGCTGCATTGCATTAGCAGGCAAGAACGTCAAACTGGTGAGAGCAGTTCGATTACGGATAGTGTCGCCCCCGCCATTCCGAGTTGCCACGAGATGTGGCCCATCAAAATTCATCGTGCTCCCCGAGGCTGGAGAGCACCGAAGTATAAAGTCTGGAGCCGATCAAAGACAGATTGTAACAAGAGCGGCTGCATTGCATTAGCAGGCAAGAACGTCAAACTAATCTCACCGTCCTTCCCCAGGCCGGATAGCACCGAAGTTCAAAGTCTGGAGCTGATCAATGACAGTTTGTGACAAGAGGGGCTGCATTGCATTAGCAGGCAAGAACGTCAAACTGGTGAGAGCAGTTTGATTACGGAAAATGACGCTCCCGCCATTCCGAGTTGCCACGAGATGTGGCCCATCAAATCTTATCGTCCTTCCCGAGGCTGGAGATCACCGAAGTTCAAAGTCTGGAGCTGATCAATGACTAGCTGTAGATTTTAATTTGGGGGAAACAGATATCCTGGGAGTGAGTTCCACAGTGATGCAGTGCGCCAGGCAAAGGAGTCCTTGCAGAGCGGCGTCCTAGGTGTATTAGTTGTACGATGAACGGCTGGGAACTTGCCGTCTATCGTGACTGCGTGGTTAGGGGCGGGATCAGGTAGGCCAAATCCTAGGAACATCTGCTATGGAAATATCTATAAACGGGGAGGGAGATCTCTGCCACATGTCTACAGTGTTACAGACTATCCAGATCCCGGGTCAACTCCAACGAGACGCACAGTTCTGTTCTAAATGGATTCAAGCATTGTGATGTTAGCAGCTTGGAGATGCCAGGAGGAAGGGTTAATCCTCTCATAATGATGGCAGGGCCCGCCGTGCCGGCTTTATAGGTAAACTTGGCTGCTTGGGTTTTCGTTCCATTGGAAGACAAGGGTGCTGACCTGCAAAACTGTAAACAGGATTATTGATTTCGATCAGTAGGTTATTAATATAGATGAGAAACAAAGATGGTAAAGTATTGCTCTCTGAGGCGCGCCCGCAATAATGGTGAATGTGTTTGAGATGTGTCCATCAACCGCAACTTGCATAGATCGGTTCTTAAGGCAACCCGCAAGCCCCCTACAGAAAAAGCCTCGCAATTCAAAGGACGACAGCTTGTTGAGCAATCCGTCATGCCAAACTCTGTTGAATGTGTTCGATATACCAAACTCAATCGCTCGTGATGCTCTGTAGTTTTCAATAGTCCTACTCCATATATCAGACATGGACCAATATCGATATTTCTTTGCAAAAACCGTATTGGTTATCTATCGCTAATTATCCTGTTGGTCTCGAGTCACTTGTGTAGTTGTTGGTTGACTACACGTTCCATGACTTTGGAAGCTATTGTATGCAAGGCAATTGAGCGATAGTTTGAGAACGTGGTTTTCTCGTTTTTTTTTGGATCAGGTTGCACTCGAGCGACTTTCCAAGAAGGTGGGCCAATCCCTTTCCGGTAAGACAGAGAAAAATGCCTGGAAGAAACGGTTGTTAGTTTGTTAGCGCAGTTCTGGCAGGTATACTATCCGGTCCTGATGCCTAGTTCTTTGAGGATTTTACGAATATGACGGTGATGAAACTTAACTTCTGCCATGGTAATGTTGACGTTGGTTATGGTGGGAAGAACCTTGCCTTGGGGGACATAGTATGCGATGAAAACATTTTGGCGAGCATATTTGCTTTTTCGTTGGTTGTGTTCCTGAAGCCACTGAAGCATTGCAAAAGTTTATTTCTGATCCATTGAATGTGTTTGTCCTTAGTTTCGTCTATTACACGTTTGCATTTGTTTCTCGCTTCGGCAAAATAATTGCGACTTTCAGCGAGATCTTCTGTCGAACCAGTCTGACGATAATTTGATGGAATTTGGGATGTATGCTTCCATGCCTGAGGAGATTACTCGCGTTATCCCTTCGCAACCGACTGACGGGTCGTCAGTGCCAAAGCATACTTGAGCAAAGAAAAATCTAAGTAGAACTTTCTTTGATGTGAAACTACGGTAACGAAAACCCGATTTACAACTTGATACTTTACAACTTATCAATTGTAATTATGTTGAAGTATGGTTTTTAATAAAACAATAATTGCATATGAAAGGCAAGAAACTAAAAATTCTATACTGTGCATATAAAATGGCCAAGTAGACGGAAATTACCTACACTCGAACGAATTTACTTCGCCATGAAATTTAACTACTCACTCAACAATCCATAAATATTTTAACACAGCATTTATACTGTCGTATTTATCAAACCACGTTCATTATAGAAAATATCTACATCCCTTTCCTAGATCCTTGTATATCCAAATAAATTATATATTTAAACATTGATTTGGGTTAGTTTCAACAGCTCGGCAATAATGAATACAGCAATATATTTAGACCTCTTTGCCAGTTTAGCAGGCTTGCTAAATTAATAGCACCGATTTGCCCCGAAATCTGTATAAGTCGTCACCCTTATCGCACATCTGACAACATGGCACTTACAAGGCACCTTGAAGGCTTTGGCCGTGATAAACTGCCGGTTAACGGCGGAAATGAAATAAGTTTTCGACTTTAAACTGAAGTTTAAAAATATTCGACCGACATGGTTTAGCGCTTTGATAAAGTTTTCCCCTGACATTACAGTTTTGAAAGTTACTTGGTTTTTTCCTTCTGGCCAAGCTATGTGAATTATTGCCGCGCATAAAACGAAAGATTTAGAAGTTATATATAGTACAGATAAAATAATGGGGATAATATTCTTTGTTCTTTTGCATATTGCGCCATCATTTCGTATATTATATGCAATATATGAATTTCAACCAATGTCTCTCATAGCGAGGGAGAGATCAAAATGGTGGCATCCACTTAAATGATTATGACGGCCAGTAAATTAATGAAAATGATGAATTCAGAGAGTCATTCGTTAGGGTGCTCATTGGCCAGAGCCTGAAATATTATTGTAATATATTATGTGCGTAATTTTTGTCAGTACCTACAGAAAAAAAATGTTTTACTCAACATATTCGTAATAAGCACACAATGAAACTCATTTTCGAAGAGTTAAATTTGAAATATTTTGAGTTATAAAGCATTGTGGTTTATGACTTATAGAGCATGTATGTTCATCGATGTACGAAGATAAATATATGATAAATTGCGTTTGCCATGCCTTTTTTTATTTTGCAAACAAATCTGTTGGCTCTGTATGAATTCTTGATGACCTCTACAGGTGGTGTAAGTTGGAAAAGTTTTAGTTGTAAATATGTTCTATACAGTGTAGCGTCATATATGCTACCAAATCCAGTAACATTGTTTCTTCTCTTTCACTACTTGATTTATGTTGTCGATATTCTCGTTACCTTTATCCGAACGCACCCAACACAGTATCGACGAATGCTGTTCCGAAGGGTTCATGGTTGCCCGCGTGTTCGAACGTTCTCTTGACGCACGTCTAAGATAGTTTTGGTAATTGACGAGGCCTCCTCTTCCGTGCGTTGAAGGTGAACGGAAGAAAACAAATACGAATATTAATATCGAGATATTATCGTCGTTATTTTTTAACCATCGGATCCATTTTCTGTATTAATTTGTCATGTTGTCATATGCTGCTATAAATATTTTCTCATATTATCGGCCGTATCGTATTGTATAGGTATGTTGCGTATAGTGAGGTTACCTTTCTTTAAAAGGATGTAGCCTTGTGTTTAATTATTGGATAGTTAAAATTATTTAAAATTTAACTAGGGTCCTTTATCGGCGCTGAAGTTTTTTCATGGGGTTGAACTATCTTCATCTGGGCTGAACTCCCTTTATCGGGACTGAACTTTCTTCCTTGGAATAGAACTTCCTTCCTCGGGGTTAAATCTTCATCCTTCTTTACTTGGCCTAGAGAGTTTTTGTCGAAGTAATGTTGACTCCATGGTGTGACGTGCGGCTTCGCAGGAAACATTAAAGAGCCTTAATTGAGGCCAACCAAGTGTCGTCAGAATATAGCCACCAACCACTATCAGTGATTTCTAGTTCTGCGCGACCAGATGAATAGGACATACAACTAGACCCTATAATTTCCTATCTTATTTTTACTAACTTACCATTAAGTGACTTTTCATCAATAATTATTATCCTTTTATCGTCTCTCTTACCGTGTCATATCGTTACTTGATTAATTGATACAGACTTCCTTTACTATGGTACCTGGTATATCGTTTATAGAATGTCTTGCTAATATTGTTGAAATCAGCTTCATTAGTCAATGTCTTGCTAATATTACCGTAATTATTTAATTTAAATGGTTTTGCTGTACGTGCAATCACCTAAAGATTACATGCCTTTACTGTAAGTCATATAACTACTAGCCGTATTTTTTTATCGAACTTACCGGTAAACGACTTAAGTCGTTTATTATCTTGTATCGTATCACTTACCGTTTCTTATCGTATATTTTTTACTAATACTTACTTTCTTCATTATCATATCGGATATTCTCTCGGTTAGAGAAAGTCTTGATAATAGTATAGTAATTACCTGATTTATTTATGTATTGTGTATACTTACTTATCACCGAATGACTACCGGTATAAGTAGTCCCCCACTGGTCAGTCAACAGCTTCGGGTGGACGAACTGACATCATGACAAACGCAAGTAGGTCACTAAAGTTTACTGATCATGGAAATCGGAGTCCAAGATCCGGCAAGTGAGGTATAGCACAAGTAGACCATGGGGCCTCCCGGGTCGTCAGCAAACGAAATCCTCATGAAAAATACAAGCACAGGAACAACCTTAGAATTGCAACCTGGAATGCACAGAGTATGTTTATGACAGGAAAGGTCCATAATACCATTCAGGAGATAAAACGGCTACACATCGACATATTGGGAATTAGCGACATGCGCTGGCCTGGAATTTTTCACTGTACAGTGAGAGATCATCTGTTGTACTACGCAGGTAATGATGATACAAATCAGTGGAATGGAGTTGGGATCATCTTACATAAAAGGTTTGAAGGTAAAATCATTGGCTGCATACAGCAATACGACAGAATCATGTTGAGAGGCGCATCATACTAATATAAATTTGATTCAAGTATATGCGCCAACAGCAGATAAGTCTGAAGATCAAGTAGAAGAATTCTATACCCAACTAAAAAAGATTATGAAAAATAAAAATTAACATTAAACAACGATTATCATGGTAGACTTAAACGCAATGGTTGGAACAGGATCTGAAGATTATTTAGTGGGACAGTTTGGTCTTGGCTGAAGAAATGAGAGATGAAACCGACTGGTACAATTCTGCAGAGAAGAACAGTTTATTATTACTCATACCTCTTATAAACTACCACCAAGACGCTTGAATACTTGGAAATCTCCAGCAGATAACGATGACAATATCATCAGAAACCAGATAGACATTGTTCTGGTTAATAAAAGATATCGAAATACCATCACAGCAGTTAAAACTTATCCCGTTGCAGATATTTCCTCGGACCACAACCCACTCGTCTGCAACTTCCATTTAAGACTGAAGAGACTTATTGTCCAAAAACATGATAAACGATTAAAGCTGGAAAAATTGAAGAAGAAACTCAAGAAAATGTAAAATGTGCATTAAATGACGAATTTAAATCTATCATACCCTCTGATTGTCAAATAGAAAACACGTGGATCTGCATCAAGAATTCGACCATCAAAGTTTACGAAGATCTACTAAAGCCTGGAAAACGACATAAAAAGAAAGAATGGATGACGGTCGAGATCCTGGATATGATGGAAAGAAGACGAAAAGCTAAACTAAAAGGATCCAGAGATGTACCGAACAATTGACAAAAATATTCGAAAAAAGTATAGAATAGTCAAAGAATCCTGGCTCAACGATAAGTGTAAGGAAATAGAAGAATATCAGAACAAACATGACAGTTCTGGATAGTAATATTATAGCATTACTTACAAAATTTTTTAACAGCATATATAACACCGGGCAAATACCAGAAGATTGGCTGATGTCTACATTTGTTACATAACCAAAGAAACCCAATGCCAAATCATGCGACGATTTTCGCACATGCTATGTGCCTTTTCACACATGCCGGGTAAGATCATCCGGCATCGGATATTTAATCGCGAGGTACGTAACATTAAATGAAAGCTTTCACACGTTTGTCCGACAGTCGGAAGCCGGAAACATGCTGAATAAACATCGGGCGGGACGTCACCATCGTCCGATGCCGAACGCCGGATATCCTGTGCTGACGCATCGAAGGGTACGAAAGCAAATTAGAGCTTATACACTTACCCGATTTTTATGTCTCCGCCAGTCATCCGACAGAAGCGAAAGAGTTTACATGGTGTTACAAGAAGGGTGGGAAAAATTTAAATAGACACCGAGCAGTTAATAAACTTGGTGGAAGCTAGGCCTATGTTGTGAGACAAGACGCTAGGTGAATATAAAGATGAAGAATCAAAAGAAGAAACTGACATACGGAACTAATTGAAAAACTTCTCCAGGTTTTCTGGTAGGTCTTCAAACAATGTATAAAAAGCTCCTAGCTGTTCTTTTTTTAAATTAATTGGATGCACCCTATAAATCCTTTGCCTTCGTTTTTTTATGGCGAATCCTGCGATATAGAATCGCTAGTGCAATTATGCGTTGTTGATCCATGGTGGACGGAACAAACGAAACTAAAACTCTTTTCTAACTGTCTCTAGACTAATGAGTACTGTTCTTAAAATCTATCCCAAAATTATCCATGCCAGATTATATAGTAAGTGTGAAGAGAAAATGGGAAAAACTCAAATCGGGTTCAAAAGTGGACTTGGCACACAGGAAGCTTTGTTCGCAACGCAGGGAATGATTCAGGGATGTAGAGATGTTAATTGTGATGTGTATATTTGTTTTCTGGACTACGCAAAAGCTTTCGACATGTGCAATCACGAAAAAATGGTTCACATGCTGCGAAACGCAGGAGTAGATGAAGGATATAAGAATAATAATCCATTTATATTGGAGACAAAAGGCGAAAGTACGAGTAGATGGACAGTATACCAGTTCAATTCATATCCAAAAAGGAGTCCGTCAGGGTTGCATGCTGTCTCCATTGCTGTTCAATCTATACTCAGAACAGATTTTCAAAAAGGCACTAGAGGATCTTACACAGGGAATCAAAGTGAATGGTGAAGCCATTAACAATATCCGATATGCAGATGACACCATATTAATAGCTGATAGCCTGCAAGGTTTACAATCCCTTGTCGATGAGATCGTAACAGGGAGTGAAGAATACGGACTGAAATTGAACATTAAGAAGACGAAATATATGGTCATAAGTAAGTCGAAGAACCAACACACGATACTGTGGGCAAAGAGCCAGATAATACAACGAGTGGCAAAGTTCACATATCTGGGATGTACATTGAAAGAAGAACGGGATCATTTTCAGGAAATAAAAATCCGAATAGAAAAAGCTAGAGCCGTATTCGTGAGAGTAAAGAATTTACTATGTAGCAAAGATCTAAGTTTACAAATCAAAAGACGCCTGATTTCGTGTGATAATTACTCTGTTCTATTATACGGAGTCGAGGCGTGGACTATTTCGGAAGCCATGGAGGAAAGAATACAGGAATTCGAGTTGTGGATATGCCGACGAATTCTCAAAAGTCCATGGACCGCAACATTTACGAACGTGGAAGTACTCAGAAGAATGGATTGTCAACCTGAACTGCTGGTAACAATAAAATGTTGAAAACTACAACATTTTGCACACATTATGCGAAATGAAGGAAATTATGGATTACTCCAGGTTATACTCCAGGGAAAGATCGAGGGCAAGAGAGGTCCAGGAAGAAAAAGAATTTCCTGGCTTGCAAACCTGGGCAAGTGGGTTGGAGCAACATCAATCGAGCTATTCCGCAGCGCAGTAAGTAAAGTTCATATTGCCGTGATGGTGGCCAACGTCCGAAACGGATAGGGCACTTTAAGAAGAAGAAGATAATTACTTAAATGCTATGCACTTATTGTAAGTCTAATGGCAGTAGGCCGTCTTACCTAGCTACCACTTTAGGTTTTTGTACATAATCAGATTACTGAATTGAGCTCATTTCGGTTTCCCATGTAGATATTCACCTACTACATCTTTTCTTCACAGGTCAAATCATTGATTTAATATATTTTTAACTGCTTATTTGTCCAATGATGTTATCGCTGCCATGGGATTTATTGGAAATAGTTTTTATTTAGCAAAGTAGTTCATCTTTAAGTTATTCTGTGATTAACTCTGTTTAGTCAGAACCTTAAGGATCTGGATTTAGGACTTAATATTAAAACTTAATAGTCTTATAACTCGGATGCTACTTATTTTGGAGAATCTATCTCTTTATTTTAGGTGCGATATCATAATCTCGACGAGAATTGGGATCAAATTAATTTTCCTTTGTAAGGATATGTGGGTGAAAGTATTTATTATTTAAATAAATAGTTTAATTAAGATCCCGATGTTTATTTTGGCAGGCTGAAGTCAATGTCAAGTTGAGTGTACAAAATTTTATTTTCAGATTTCTCGATATTCTTATACAGTGTTTTTTCTATATTTTACTGCCTTTACTTCAATGACTAAAAATCATTGATATATTCATAGTAACAAAAAATTAGTGACGCATCGCCCAACTGCCAACTCTACGACCCTTATCTATAATTAATGTTAACACCGCTGAGTGAACGAGGCATATGGACACGTTGCTAACCAATTAACTAATCGTACTACAATCATTGTGGAGGTTTTCTCTTTCTGTATCTACCAAATAATTACCTTTTACGCTCGTACAGCCATAAAATGATAAAACCTTGGCGGTTCAGGACCCAGCATGTAACTTGATACAACTTCATTTTAGTAAACATGATGAAGGATAGCAGAAAAAAATAGCAAGCTCAACACTGACTTAAATGATAAGCCCAAATTTATTAGCATCATTAAGAGCAAAACACATCTTTATGAACATATCATAAGAGTTGGTTTCTTCACCAAATCATTGCCAAACGGCGCCACCCATGAGAATCTATGGAACTTCAACTGATATTACACTACTACTCTGTAACAGTCTGATTTTGGCACTACAAAAGATTTTAAATTTTATTTTACATGCTACATTCAGCACCAAAAGATTCTATATTTTGTGGTAAGAATTATTGAGTATTATCCTCTTCGGTTAATTAAATATTAATTTATTTATTTGATTTGTTGTCAGTAAGCTTAATGGACTTCCCGTTGCAGCATTTATTAATGTAAATTAATTTTATTATACATACGATTAGCATTACATAATACGTACTAGCTTTTATAACACTGGTCTCTACTACTCTGATTCATCCTTTTTGTTGTTCTCCAGCACTAAACTAAGATATTATGTTGTTAGTTTAACTTTGTTTATTTATATAACAAAAATTATGTTTACTGGCAGTTTTGTATTTGTAAGAACTGAGTTAATAACCTACCTCGTTAGATCTATCAAACTCATATAATATCTTCAGTTTGATTATTTCACTTCTAATCTCAGGTTGATATGGCTTTAATTTGTGGGGGTCACTGGTTTGCTTTGAGATACTGCTGCGGCTTTCTTTTTTATCTGTTAATTCGAAAATAATTGTTAGTTATTACATATTTCTTTCTCTTCAATAATAAAAAGTAGTACACGTTGCTTATTTTTTCTTCTAAGACTTGTTGATCTCTGCATAGATTACTCATTGTTGTTTCTTCTCAGAGTGCTTTAGGTTTTGGTTTTTCCCATATATTTTTTAAATTTTCATTCAATTGTCAATGTTTGTACTTTGTTTTCCTTTCTTATGCTTTAGTCGATTTAGAGGTTATATTGTAGTTCCATCTTCTTACCTACATTTAGGGACATTGTTATGGGGGATTTTTATTTTATACTTATCTTTTCGAGTGGCATGTTGTAAGTTTTGCAACATTCGATTGGAACCTTGAATATTAGTAATGGGCTCTTTTCACTTAATTGTTGCTGTCGATTGGGATTTTTAAAAAGTATATTATGTTAGCTCATTAATTGTCGCTTCCGCAGTCGTTTTGCAACAATAATAAATGAGAACTAAGTCGTTTGTTATCTTAGAAGTATTTCCCGTATCGACTATTTCTTCATTTCTCGGCCCTACCATTTTTTTCCTTCTGATTCCGTGGAAGTGGTAAAGACAAATTGATGATTGATGAAACTGATGATCTCGTTCTTCTAGAAATACCTACCAGGAATAGAAGAAGGGTTTTGCTGAAGTGTAGTTAGGTAACTCAGCTTTTAGTATTACGCTCTATATTACCCTTCTAGGGGATATTGGGTTAAGTTCCTAGTCTGTGTTTTGACACGACCGATTTATCTGGATTTAAATACTACATTAGGTAAGGTTTTTCTGGAATTAATTTTTTTTACTGCCTGCCGACACATGGTCGCCATGACGCTAAAGGTTATTTTCCATTATTTCTAGAGGCTTTCCGAGCTCATCTCATAAGACCCAGGCAGTTGATCCTCCAGTGAGGTAAATATTGCTAATTTTTTTTGTCTAATTTAATGATTTCATGGCTTTTATCTATGTTAATGTTTTTTTACATCGACTACCAGTTGCATTGCATACCAGCCTTTTCCTTTTATCATATCTGATTTTTTTTAAATGTAACTTTAGGTTTGATCTGATGATATTTAGGGGTGGTTCATACGTATTTTTGTGTATTCAAGCTGTTTGCACCTTTTGTTTTTCTTTTAGTTGCTGATGGTTACTGAAAATCATTTTTTTGGGGTGATTTGTTTTATACAAGAAAATATATATGCAAGGGGGGCTATAAATTCTTCTTTGAAGTAAGGGGCTTAGTCTAATCAGTATGAGGTTATTACAGGGTTTTACTGCCGGGGCCAGAAGCCATTACAAGGTTTCACGACCGGGTTTCACTACCGGGTTCCACTGCCATTGGATCACGTTCACCTTTTTGGGCGGAGGACTCTCACTCTCGAGCTAGTGACTTTCATCTCAACTGCTGAGTTTGCAGCCTTTCCAGTAGCAGACCTTTGGATCTAATGGAGTATTGTTCCGATTATTTTATTTTTATTAGCATTGTTGATCAAGGTTTAAAATAGCTTTAATTATTTTATTAAATCTTTTGTTTTTCGAGCGATTGATATAATGGTTAGAATTATTTTAATATACGAGTAAATCTTGCATTGTTGGCCCAGCTCTAGCTTTCATTAATTTTATTAATTCATTTATTTTCCGGCCGATTGATGTAATTATTGTGGCTTTGCTATTATTTGATAATATTATTATTACCTACTGCATTTATAATTGGTGCAGCTACTAGTTCATGCATTTCAATATACCTATATGTATTAATCTTAAGTAAACCAAAGTGATCACTTCGGATAGTAGTGCTAGAGTTTTTAGGTGTAAGGCATACAGTACCACAGAATTGGTCTCAGCATAATCATCATCATGGGGTACCATTCCTTTGCTTTTAAATTCCACTGAAAGATTGTTGCTGCTTTAAATACACCAAAAACCTAGAAGCCATAACTTAACATTGTATTTTCTTGTTTAATATAACGTGCCTAACAACCCCATACAACACCAGCGAAGCTTTTCCAGTTTAGCTGGTAGAACTGGTGGCGCTCACAAACCACTCCTGGAGCCGTGTATTGCAAACATGACTCTCCCATGTTAGGGTTGTTTTAATTAAAATCTTTTCCTTTTTAACTCTAATAAGAAAATCGTATTGCAACTCTCCGACGACCATCATCTTTCACTCAAATAGGGACTGCACATATCCATAAATTATTTACCTGACCTTAAAAGCTGAAACTCTTGACTACAAAAACCCAATCCTCTTTACAGAACTAGAGAGCTTAAAGCAACTTCATGCTAACTTTGACCATCCCTCAACCAACATGTATTAATAAATAATCTGCTCTTACAATCAGTAGTGGCATAGAAGTGTAAGGTTGCAAGTTTGTTATTTGGCGAATTGTCTGTCATAGAAACACATCTGGCTCAGAACATTAAAGTTTTAACCTTCAATTTCATGTCACGAAATTCGATGCGTTATGAATCAGGTTATATCCTGTGCTGTTAAAAGAAATATTCTAGTGTTTGGCCACAGTAGCGCAAGAGGAGTTGCCGGTGAGTTAGCTAGAAGACATGGCGCTATTTTAAGCGTAATTTGGCCCTCTGTGAAGTTTTCTTTAATTTTGATGTGTTGTAACTGATACCGAAAGAAGACTTCCTTATCATTGCGCATTCTGCATACAAAATGGTGGTAATGCCCATGCTAACCTATGGCTCTATAGCCTGGAGCAAGACTCTGCAAACAGGTGCAATTAGGTAACTAGAAGGCGTACAAAGGCTGGCATGTCTGTGCGTCTCGGGGGGGGGGGGGGGGGCGATGAGAACAACCCCAACTGCTGGAAGTCCTGCTTAATCTACCTCCATTACACATCCTCATAGAGGGAAATGTAAGAATGGTACATTACCGGCTTAAACCAGGCAACAAGCCCATCATTGAATGGAAAAGACCCACAAGCTGGAAACTAGAGGACAGCGAGAAGATCAAGAATCTATTCGAAATGCCATCAGAAGAAACAACCCCCTCAGATGGGTTTGATATACTTTTTTCAGGAGCAATTGTAAGCAGAGAAGAATGGGAGGGGGTCCTCATATAAAAGTAGACCAAGCATGGTATACCGACGGCTCTAAGACCAGCAAAGAGAGCCGGGTCCACGGACCAAGGTCAAATATCTCCATAAACATGGGCATTAAGCCACAGTGTTCCAAGCAAAGGTCGCGGCAATTCAACACTGTGCCATATAGATAGAGAAATTGAACATTAGTAAAACGAGGGTAGTCATATACTCCGACAGTCAGGCCTTAAATGAAGTTAGAGCACACAAGGTCAGATCTAGACTAGTTAAAGACTGCATAAGTGCCCTTGAAGAGGTCGGTCGTAACAATAAGCTTACCATTGCGTGGGTTCCGAGACATAAAGGCCATCGATGCAACGAAAAAACCGACAAACTTGCAAAAAAGCTGGAAAGATAAACAATCTCTAAACTGGTGGTTACAAACACCGGGGCAACTATGGGCCAAACAGTTCATAAGACATGGCTCCCCAAAATTTACGGCAGATATGCTTAAGAGGAGTTGCAACACGATAAGAATATTAATGGGTCAGCTGACGGGGCACTGTAGAATAAAGACACACATGGAAAAGATCAGCATGGCAGAGAATAGCCATTGCAGATTCTGTCAGGAGGAGAATAAACTCCAAAACACATGTGGTGCAAGTGTGCAAGGCTAGGAGAGACCAAATCCGGATCAACAAGGTACATGGAGAAGCCGGTGCTAAATTCGTGGAGTCTGATTAGAAAGACCAGACTGGATGAGGTCCTCTAAGCATGCTTCGGAGTGCTGCAATAAACCTGCATAGGTTGCAGTGGCATAAGCGGGTACCAGCGCCAACTCCCTTCAATTCTATTCTAACATTGTGCCAAAGTTCTATGTCTACCGGGTCTGTTCGAAAAGTGAGGTCAAAGTTTTAAAAAACGAACATTATGGAATGATGTTTTCTTAACTATTTTACGCAAACAATGTTACAAATGGACAAAAATACTCTACCGAACGCCAAATAAATATTAAAACACTATTATTTATTACTTCTTACTACTATTAGCTACAGGTTGTATCAGAGAAGTATTTTTGAATAATAACATTTAGCGGAATATAAGCAAATATATCTATATACAAAAGCTAATTTTTTCCTACACTCAAGTTTCGAAGTCTTATATCTCTCGTGAAGTTAAGTTGAGACAATTGGAGAAGGAGTAAAGTAACAAGGTATGTAGTGTGAACGGAAAGAGTCAGTTGAAATTTTTAAATAAAGAAGGTTTGATTAAATTGAGTAAAGAAAGATTTCAAGAAGTTTTGTGAGACATTTAATAATAGTTAACCTGATGTACAGTATTTAGTTTTATGTGTGAAAGAATGAATGCATTGAAGTAGTTACAAAACATTTCGTATATTGGTCGTATTTAATCCAAATTAAATATTCCAAAGTACCTAATTACTAAAATACATGTTTCAATTCACATCCTATGAATACAACCCGACCTACCTGTGGTAATACAGTCTGTTAATTAAAGTGGTCAATTATAAAGTTAATTACCACCCCCTCCTTTATGGTGATAAATGATTTAAATAATTAATTATTTAAACCGGCCAGTTAGTATGTAGTTTTTTAGTTTTTGCGCTATAATTTTGCTTCTTTATATTTGTAAAATTAACCCGTTTTTAAATTAGAAATAAATTGATTTTAATTAGCAACTTTCAATTTTTTTTTACTCTATAGTAATTATCAATTGATATCCCGAATAGCCACCATGATCAACTAGAAGAGAGTAAGCAAATGAGGTTATATAATACATTTTATTGCAACTTCTTAGTTCCCCCAAAGACCTTAATTTGCTACTGCCACCCGCATGAAATTAAACCACACCATTTGGAATCATTCTCAAATTTAATTTACATAATGCGTGTTTGTGTAAGATTTATGTCTTGGAATAAATACAAAAATAGAATGTACTAATGGCACCCTTAAAATAATGGAAACCAACAATTTCTACTAGTTTCGGCATGTTCATAACTTCAAATTATAGCGATAGCTGTTAGAGCAAGCAATTATAAATAATGTACCTCAACTAAAATTTATCTTTGGATCCCCTAAAGGGAACTAAGGCAAATTGTCAACGGTAATTTTGCTATTTTAATCTTTAAGTTTGCAAAACGCCGAAGGACCGCGACTAGTTTAACTAAATTTTCCAGCAGTATTCCAGAAATATGCAGTTTAAAATATCTAAAAATTGTATGATTTGAGGGTCATGCTTAAATTTTCATAAGAGTTAAGTTGCATTAATATCAAGATTTCCAGAAAAACATAATAATTCTGTTCTTGTGTGAGACTTTTTAACGTTTTTTGGCTTGAAAATGTTCTAAGAAGGTTTCGCCAATCTGTTATATGGGTTTTTTACTTTTTTAGGGAGCTGAAGAATTGATATTGTGAACTACTTAAAAGCATTAATTAAATATCACACTGTCCTAAGTTTAAACTTGAACTTGACAAATGTTATATAAACATTAACTGTTAATTATAAACAACTTGAGCGGTCGACGGGAACGATTTTAATCCTAAATGATGCAGCCATCAGCATTTTGTAACATATAAATATGCAGGCATACGCCAAGTTCATCAGGCTCTCGGGTCTTTCAATTCCGCTCAGTCTAGTTGCGGTAGAGCACACAGATGCGTACACTTCTAGTTGTTCTATCCCCCATATCTGTGAACACCTGGACGCAGGTCCAGGGCGATCAGATCCTTACCCAACCTGGGAGGACGTATGCACAGGTATACGGCATCTGGGGGCTACTAAAAGTAGAGAGAGTCGAATTTACGAGTGAAGTATCAGAATTTCCAGTGAAGGGACAGTTTTTGGGGATTTTTAAAAAGTAGTGAAAGTGCCTTAGAAATCTGTGAAAAGCTTAAATCAGAAATACTTACCTTATAATTATTAGAACGAAAATATAAATCAAACAACCCCGCTCCCATAAACTTTATTAATAAAAGTGACGTCGCTTTCTAGAAAAACTTTGAACTAACTCTCCCTCGAGAAGACATGCATTTAATATTAATTGGGTACAGTGTAAACTCTTAAATCATCCATAAACTTAAACACGCCCTTATTAGTATACAGTCTAACCGTTGTTAAGTTTGTTTGTAAATAAACTTGTTATTGTTTTTATCGATGTGTCTCCTTTATTATCTCTTCTCAACTTGACGTAGTGCGTTCCTAAATCTGAGCTACTCTCCTACACGCTAAATAAGGCGTGGCGTCACAGTTAAAAAATACAATTCGTGACAGAATGGTGAAGGTGCGGGGTTTAACAAATTAAGATTTTGTTAATAAGACAACAAAACGTTACAAATAAGAAAATATAAGATATTATTATAACATTGTTAATATAATTTGTAAAACAATTATTTTTCTTTTGTTACATTTATAACTAGCAAAGAGCGGGTCAAATCACACAAGAACTTACAACTGCATAGGAGACTACAAAATGAAATGCAAATGGATAGACCTAAGCCAGAACAAGTCCACTGGTGAAATATATAATAAATTATTATAAAATTAGGTGCAACAAAATATGTCTTCCCGAATTGAGGTCTGTTTTCTCGCTTCTAAAGCAAAAGTCAGGTTAAAATGTTGGGGACCAACGTTATCAGGGAGGGGGAATGTGTGAACTACTTTAAAGCCATAATTAAATATCACCCTGTCCTAAGATTAAACTTGAACTTGACAAATGTTATATAAACATTCACTGTTAATTATAAACAACTTGAGCGGTCCACGGGAACGATTTTAATCCTTAATGATGCAGCCATCAGCAGTTTGTGACATATGAAGACGCAGGCAAACGCCAAGTTCATCAGGCTTTCGGGTCTCTCAATTCCGCTCAGTCTAGGTGCGGTACAGCACACAGGTGCGTACACTTCTAGTTGTTCTATCCCACAACCCCCATATCTGTGAACACCTGGACACAAATCCAGGGCGTTCAGGTTCTTACCTAACCTGGGTGGAGGTATGCACAAGTATACGGCACCTGGGGGCTACTAAAAGTAGAGAGAGTTGAATTTACGAGTGAAGTATCAGAATTTCCAGTAAAGGGATAGTTTTTGGGGATTTTTGAAAAAGAAGTGAAAGTGCCTTAGAAATCTGTGAAAAGCTTAAACCAGAAATACTTACCTTATAAATATCAGAGCGAATATATAAATCAGACAACCCCGCTCCCATAAACTTTATCAATAAAAGTGACGCTCTCTGGAAAAACTTTGAACCAAGCCTCCTTCGAGAAGACATGCATTTAATATTAATTGGGTATAGTGTAAATTCTTAATTCATCCATAAACTTATACACGCCTTTATTAGTATACAGTCAAACCGTTGTTAAGTTTGTATGTAAATAAACTTGTTATTGTTTTTATCGATGTGTCTCCTTTATTATCTCTTCTCAACTTGACGTAGTGCGTTCCTAAATCTGAGCTACTCTCCTACATGCTAAATAAGGCGTGGCGTCACAGTTAAAAAATACAATTCGTGACAATATGGTTACGGTTTGCACATACCAGAAAAAGAACACTACCAGATGGTAGAAATAATACAAAGCTTCCGTTGTATTTCATTAGTGATGAATTTTTCCTTTGAAACCTACTATTCTGACACCTTACAAGCAAAGATAACTGTCCAACAAAAGACGCGTGCACATTGTGTACAATTACCGTCTGAGTCATGCTAGTCTGGTAGAGTTGTAGAGCGTGCTTTCTGAAGTTTTAAACTCTGAAGTCATGCATCGTTTCTCCATAGCTAACCAATATTGAAAATATTACAAGAGCATGCTGTGTTCTGCCCAACTTTTTAAAACAAAGGGAAGGTTGTGTCTACAGAGCTGAAGGAATAAATCGCGATAAGGTTAGGAGAAATAGGCCAGTACACATGTAGCCACAGAATTTTTACTTGACAAGTCAGCGATCAGCAGCGTCATACTGAGATTACCATGCAGATTACTTGATCGATGAGGAAGGTGCAATTACCTAGCAGTTGAAGTGCTGCATTAGAGACAGAGAAGAACAACAGTATATTAGGTGAAAAAAACATGCTCAGCACGATGGAAATATGTGATGAAACATGATTTTGTTTTTATAACATTTATTTAGATTAGAGCAATCTAAATTTGTAAAGGACAACTAATTTTTTTAAGTAGATAGGCAAAACTTTATCAAACATTAAGGAATTCTATTAAGCCTACTAATGTGCAAATATGTTAGCACGTGTTGAAAACTGGGTACTTGAGAATACTAATTTCCATCCAGCTTCAGCCTAGACTTTTTCTGTTACTTGGTGCTTGAAATAATCATCTAGAATGATATCGTACAAGCAATGGTGATTTTGTACCTCTAATCATAAATGGATATTTGTATTTTGTCCGTCGCTCATGTTCACATAGCACTTGTGTTGTTTTTAAAACCAATGCAACCCATATAATTCTCGATAAACAATTAAATCCGTAATAACATACCTTTCACAACGTCAGTCGCTTACTACCAATAAAAGTCGCGCATGCAGAGCCTTATTCGATTCGTTTTTTAAAACTTAAGTAGGGCACAATTAAAATTGCACCGGTTAACAGGATTACATTAAAATACATGTGCAGGAGTGTAGTCGCTCAACCATAATAGGGCCGATGGTGGTTTACCCGATTTGCTGAAGGATACCAATTTCACAGCATAGAAGGTTTAAGATGACAACTCAACTGTCCGAAAAAAAAGACAGCCCGAATACTGTTCACTAATAATTCTATTACAAGAAATAACACTCAGTCTGAAGTTGGTACTTGATCTTGAAAGATAATTATTATGCTTATTATCTAAAGATGTTTTGAAAACATTCAGTAAAGATTCAACAAATTGTAGTATAA
>MU183391.1:346624-376953 GCA_016904865.1 Pissodes strobi | reverse complement strand
ATAAAGAGTCCAAAAGTCCGAAAAGCACCAGTTGCTGACAAAATCAGCAACCTGGTGCTCAAGAAGCTTCCCAAAAAAGGAATTACAGCCACGGCGAACATCATCAATGCGATGATGAGACTTGGCCACTTTCCTGGCAGGTGGATGGAGGCTGAGGTGAGGAAAATTACAGACCCATTAGTCTCCTCCCGGCTGTGAGCAAGGTCGCTGATAAAGTGATACTGAGAAGACTCAACGACGAATCCAATGAACTGGACACTATCACCTGTTTCCAATACGGATTCGGGAAGAGACATTCATCGGAGTTACTACGGCTAAAGGTAGTAGAATACATAACAAAAGGCTTTAACAACGCTCAAGCGACAGGGGCAATTTTTCTAGACGTATAGAAAGAGCCTTCGACAGAGTCAAGGGCTGTACTATAAGGTGATAGTAGGGGGCTACTCTGACCGGATCATCAAGATCATTAGGAGTTACCTAACAATTAGAAGAAAATTAAATCAACATTTGTAAAAATAAACTTGGTGCCGCACTTACCCTGAATTTGTAGCCTCTACGGTAAGTGCGTCTGTCAAGTGACGCTCTTACCACATCTTAGTTTCGGAGGAACTAATGACCATTTCTTTTTTGTTTCATTTTAAAATGCCCCGAAGTAACACAAGAAAACAAGTAAAGCTAGCAAGCTCTAGAGGTCATCCGAAATGGAACTATCAGTATTAAACGAGTCAGCCTATTATAGAAAATACTAAGATCAACTTTGAGTGATCATATTAGAGGCAGACGAGGCGTCAAGAGTACAAGTTTGGGAAGAATATCTGACATTCCATTAGCACAAGTAGAACCAATTGCAAAAACCATCAGAACCATGAAAAAATGGGGTTTTGGCCTGTCAATGCGGGAAGTCTTAGAGAAGATCGGAGATTTTGTTAAAGCGAATGGTTTGAAAACACGGTTCAAGAATGGAACGCCACGTCAAGACTGGTTCTTTAGCTTTAAACCCCAGAACGTTGAGCTCGCAAGAAGAAAGTGCCAAGACCCATTCATTATTCATGAATATTTTGATTTGCTCAAAGCTACTGTAAGAGAGAAACAAAAAAAAATAGGACTGAAGAAAAAGACAAGAAGACTGAAGATGATCTCACAAAGAAAAAATCCCAACCAAAGATTATGGAGGAGTCAGAAACTGATGAAGATATAGCAATTAATAATATATGTGAAGATAAATCTGATGCATCGCTCGATGGAATAATTGAGGAAATGGAAAAAAAATCTGAGGAAACTCGAGAAATAGATCGGCCAATAACAGGTATGAGAGAAGCTGATTGTGTACTGGTGAAATTTCCAGGAAAGTAAAACGTCGAGCATTAGTTGATCAGGTTTTGCCCATCAAAGCCTGATATTCAACAGGACGAAGCGCGAATAAAGTTTGTCAGAAAAAAGCTTCTAGTCTAAGATCTGTTTTTAAGTTTCCATTGGTTGATGATATTGGCCATATCTTAAAAACCGACATCATTAAGCTACTTGTTTCAATCCGAAGATAAGCCTTATCAGGCGTTTCTGGGCTATGGATACTCGGTATATATTTACTGCTTGTCCCCAGAATAGAACATTGTAGCTGAGATGTAGATAGGCTAACGCGTAGTATGACGTGATTAAAGTGGACACAGGAACTGCGTATTTTAGTTTTTGTATGGCATAGTATGCTTGGGCCAATTTTGAGCATACATGATCTAGTTGAGGTTCCCATGATAGTTTGGAATCGAGGTATGTGCCTAAGAATTTGGATGAGGGGGCTGCTTGATCTAATTGAATTTTTAAGTTGGTTTTATAGAAATGAATGTATACCGTCTTATTTTCATTCAGAATAAGCTGATTTGAAAAGCAACATTTATTCATTCTTTCCTGAATTTTTCTGTGGGCCTCAAGCTCATCTGTTGCAGATAGGGCAACAGTCGTATCATCGGCGAATTTGATAGTCATGCCAGGCAGTGAAAGGTCATTTACAAACAGTATAAATATCAGGGGTGCAAGGACAGAGCCTTGAGCAGCTCCAATATTCAGATCATATTCTGAGGAGTTATAATCCTCTATCTTGACCAGAAGTTTTCTCTCTGACAGAAAGGACATTATTAGGGAAAGTGCATTTCCTCTTGCTCCAACGGCATAGAGTTTTTGCTCAACAAATTTTAGATTCAGAGTGTCAAAAGCTCTTGATAGATCGAAGAACATTCCAACAACAATGCGGTTTGATTCTAGTTCTCGATGAATAAATTGCAGAAGTTGAAAAGCTGCGGTCTCAGTGGATGTGCCCTGTTGAAAGCCATGTTGGTCAATCTGAATTATTTTAAATTGTCCAAGAAAGTTTATTGGCCTATTATACAGTGCACGCTCAAAAATCTTTGAAAATATACTCAGCAAGGATATTGGCCTATAGTTGTCGATGTCAAGCTATCTGCCCTTCTTAAAGGCCGGTATCCAGTAGCAAAAGCACTGTTTATCAATTCTCCAAGGAGCTCCTCTATTTCCTTACAGACCTTTTTATTACCTTGGTGGGTATACCATCGAAGCCAGTTGATTTTTTATTTTTTAAGTTCATTATGATTCCTCGAATTTCTTCCTTCGTAACCGGTGCTAGAAAGATGGTGTTTGGTTGTGGTGCTGCCGTTGTTGGACTTGTTGAAATTTGGTTTCTAAAGTGACACTGAATTTTGTCCTCAGCAATAGTTGCAAAGTATTTACCAAATGTTTCTGCAATTTCTTCTTCATGGGATATTTTATGGTTTTCAATTAATAGTTGGATTGAGTTAGTTTGTCTATTTCTATTAAGTTCTTTATCTACTATGTTCCATATTTCCCTAGGCTGGTTTGTAGAATTTTCGATTCTGGTGGCAAATCGTTATTTCGAGTAAACATAAAAAATATGTGCCACGCTAAAGATGAACTAGTTATTTTTGTGTATGCTCTTACCCCAACTCACCTTATCGCAATGGTATTTCAGATAATATTTTGATTTTAAAGTTATATTAGAACGTCAAATTAACTAACAGTTTTGATACAAATATTTTATCCAGTATATTTATAATAAAATAACCTTTTACTCTATCATCAAGTATGAATCTGCTGGACTATTATTTAGCTATAAATAGCTTTTTCTACAGAATAGAAAATATTTAATCGTTATCTTTGCCTTCACGAAGTCAAATATTTAATTTTATGACTAATAACAAAATATATGTAAATGTCCAGTTAATGAGCAAATATTATTAATCGACTTAAAATGATAGTTGCTTAACTGGTTCATCGGAAATTACTAATCTCGACTTATATTATTAGTTGGCTTTTCCTAAGCGCACAGTTATAAATTATGTAAAAGTAATATTTATGGTATAAAAAAAAATTATTGTATAAAGATCTAGCGATAAGAATAGTTATTGGTTTGTTACATTTTGTATTTTAGGCTATCTAAACAATGTTACAAAGAACTGGCTCTAGTTTGATGGGCACCCCAGTCATTTATCCACAATCAGTGAGTAGTGATTGTGATTATTTGAGTTGATAAAAGAGTCATCTTGACCATCATATTTATGTGAGCCTTAAAAATTAAACCATGTCACGTTTTTATGGCCCCTTTATTATTTAAACGTAGTCAAACAGGACGTTTATCGATTTTTCAGAAAGCCGATAATATATTGTTTACATCTCGAGTTTATATATTTCCATCTGCTATAGGGGATTACCTCCAATTTATGGTACCTACATCTCGATAAATACTTTAATGCAAAGTAATAAATTATTCAAATAAAATTCAGGTTTTCTGTTGACATTCTAAATCGAGAACGCAGATTGATTTGAAATTACTTACAAAACCATAATATTATAGAAAAGTAGGTACTTACTTTCATTAATGCAAATTTCTGGTCGTCGTCAAGAACAAGTTGCGAGGCACTCATTTTCACAGCGTTAACGATACCGATCGACCGCTCACCAACGCACTCGGATTAACTTTAACAAGACAAGGTATAACTAAACCCAAATGGTTCAGTTGGCTTGTTTGGTTGGGTTGCGCTAAGTGAAACTGTTTATTTTCATGGGGGAGATGGTAGGTCGTATGGGCAGCACGGCCCAGACAATATATATGTCACTGAACTGCAGCGGCAAGTTATGCAGATTCGAGTGCAGCATTTATGCAATTCTTCCTTGAAATTTGACATTAACGCTTAACGATATTACAAAAGCGAATATTTGCGCTAATATATGGCTTTATCTTGTTTATATTAATAATAACAATAAATCTTATCAATAAATAACTAGTTCAATAACACTGTTAAATATGTCGATTGAGGTATCATAATGTACGAGACAGAGATGAGAGTAACCTTCGACATAGGCTCTTAAGTGAAAATTCCTAATTTGATCACCGAAAGAAAAATCGAGCTTGAAGAAATGCTCAATAGAAATCTAGGAAAAAGACGTTTTAAATCTACAGATTCCTGCTTTTTATTTTTAGTTTTTTTTAGTTGCGTAAATAATGTGTTGTGTCAAATAAAAAGCTCAACTCGGTATTTACATTTTTTAAATTCTTAATATTGGCCCGTGGCCTAAATGCAAAACTTTTTGAAGTGAGAAAGTTGCCGTATATATGTCCAATTTATTTTTTAAAAACATACCTGTTATCAAATTGAAAAAATTAATATTAAAATACGAAAGTCAGTCAACAATTTTTCAAAACGAGAAATATTTTAATATCCCGTAAGTGGCTTTATTGATCTGTTGCCATTATATCGATCAAAGCAGACTCTCTGGCCCAGCAGAATGCCTTTTTACATTCGATTTCACTCTATAGCTTTCATTTCAGAATCCGATCCTCAACAGTACATGATACAAGATTGAACATTAATTTTGGCAAGTATCGATAATTGCTGAGAACTTTGAATTTGTTATACTTTTCACCAATTTTATCTTGTTTCTTTCGTAAAATCGTTTTTAATACCAGGCTGTGAAAGTTTGAAGATTCCTAGTTTTTGGAAAACATACGTTTCTTAAATAGGGCACACTCGGTACATTTTTGAATCATGTATTTGATAAATTCTAAAATAAATCCACGTAGCATTCTTATGTTAAAATCTAGTTGCAATATTTGTAGTTGCTAAAATACGCTGCCCCCGGGTAAGCAATTTTTTATATTAAAGATTGTCAGAGCTCACAATAAATTTTTAAAAGTCCATACATGAGAAAGGCAGCATAATGTTAAATGTTATCCATGATGAGAGGATCTGACGATCCTGTAAGTTCATATTGAAGAAGTGTAAATATAAAAGCGATGACCGTTGCCAATAATGAATATTAATTAATTAATAAAATGTATCGATAGAATCCAATTTTGTTTGGTCGTCAGTGACTTTCTGATATCGCTAAATACTGGAACTAAATGTAAAAAAGTACAAAGCGTCGGTGAAGTGTTAGTAGATATTTTATAAGTTAAATATGTACTGTTTACGCATGAATGTCTAAAAAGACGATTACCCTCCCGTTATATTTGATTATTGTGAAATCCGCATGTAATGTTTAAAAACACAGGCATCACCTGTCTCTCCCTCAAACTGAAAGTAAGAAATTGATCCATAAGGAAGATTTAGTAAATAATTTATAAGTTCAATATGTACTGTTTACGCATGCATATCGAGAAAATATGTTGCCCTCCAGTTATATTTTTGCTATTGCCATTATTGTGAAAGTCGCATGTATTGTTTGAAAACACAGGCATCACCAGTCTCTCCCTCAAACTGAAAGTAGGGAATTGATCTATAAGGAAGTTTAAGTAGATAATGTATAAGTTAAATATGTACTGTTTACGCACGTATATCTAAAAAAAATATTACTCTCCCGTTATATTTTTGCTATTGCCATCAGTGGGAAATTCGCATGTATTGCTTTAAAACACAGACCTCACCCGTCTCTCCCTCAAACTGAAAGTAGGAATTTAAGCTACATAAGGAAGTTTTAACACGTAAATGTACTGTTTATACGCATGTGTATCTAAAAAATATATAAAATATATTTCTGCTACTGCCATCATTGTGAAATTCTCTTGTATTGTTTAAAAACACAGGCATCACTTGCCTCTCCCTCAAACTGAGAGTAGGGAACTGATCTATAAGGAAATTTCAGTTGACAATTTATAAGCTTAATATGTGCTATTTACGCATGTACATCTAAAAAATATATATTACTCTCCCATTATATTTTTGCTATTACCATCCTTGTGAAATTGGCGTGTATTGTGTAAAAACACAGGCATCACCTGTCTCTCCCTCAAACTAAAAGTAGGGAATTGATCTGTAAGGAAGTTTTAGTGGATAATTTATAAGTTTAATATGTACTATTTACGCATGCATATTTAGAAAAAATATTACTCCTCCGTTATATTTTTGCTATTGTCATCATTGTGAAATCCGCATGTAATGTTTAAAAACACAGGCATCAGCTGTCTCTCCCTCAAACTGAATGTAGGGAATTGATCTATAAGGAAGATTTAATAGATAATTTATGTTAAATATGTGCTCTCTACGCACGTATATCTAAAAAATATATACTCTTCCCTTATATTTTTGCTATTGTCATCATTGTGAAATTCGCATATATTGTTTAAAAACACAGGCCTGCCTCTCCCTCAGACTAGAAGTAGGGAATTGATCTATAAGGAAGTTTTAGTAGATAATTTATAAGTCAAATATGTACTGTTTACGCACATATATCTAAAAAAAGATTACTCTCCCGTTATATATTTGCTATTACCATTATTGTGAAATCCGTATGTAATGTTTAAAAGCACAAGCATCTCCTGTCTCTCCCTCAAACTGGAAGTAGGAAATTGATCTATAAGGAGGTTTTAGTAGATAATTTATAAGTTCAATATGTACTGTTTACGCACGTATATCTAAAAAGAAGATTACTCGTCCCGTATATTTTTGCTATTGCCATTATTGTGAAATCCGCATGTAATGTTTAAAAACACAAGCATCTCCTGCCTCTCCCTCAAAATGGAAGTAAGCAATTGGTCTATAAGGCAGTTTTAGTAGATAATTTATAAGTTAAATATGTAATCTTTACGTACGTATATCTATAAAATACATTATTCTCCCGTTATATTTTTGCTATTGCCATCATTGTGAAATTCTCATGTTTAAAAAGACAGCCACTTGTCTCTCCCTCAAACTGAGAGTAGGGAAATGATCTATAAAGAAGTTTTAGTAGATAATTTATATGTCTAACTCTGCTATTTTTGCCATTGCCTTCATTGTGAAATTCGCGAGTATTGTCCCTCGCACGTATTGACCTCCAAAAATTTGTCCAACAATGATCTTGAGTTTATTTTCGGTATTTAAGTCTCGTATTAACAGTATAATTGCTAGATACCCCTTCATAGAAAAGAGGAATCTTTGCTTATATTGTCCTCAACTTTGGTTATAGTAGTAGTAGTACGACTCTCTATTGGCCTTTGCGTGAGTAATTCAGCCAGTAACGACCCCTGTCCGGGCTTAGCAGGAGCTGGAACGAGCCTTCCAGATTGGTTGTACCCTGGTGGATAGAGATACTATTTTTAGACCCTCCAGTATGTCCAGTATGTACTCGTGGAGGCTCCGACTTGTACATGCACGGCGTGTTTTAAGGTTCGAACACCACCGGCTGGACGTTCACAAACATTTAAATCTCTTACATGCACGGGGCTCAAACCCCCGGCTGGACGTCCGATTTTTCCTCGGGGAATCAAGACATTCCCCGAACGTTTACCACGCGCCCCCCAAACTGAAGACGAATGGGCCGATACCCGACACATGCACTCAACCGGTCATGTCCACAGATAATGACGGCCATATAGAACCTGAATAATAATCGCATATTAATGCTTCCAGAGTATTGGGAGTATACTTATTGCCCACATATGTCACATCTCATGGTCTATACACATACACACAGATAATAGATAAACTCGAAGCTACATCATTATTTTCATGATCACTGCAGACATCATTCATTCCTGATCCCTTTTTGGTATATTTTATCTTCTTCCTAGATATTTTTTGGTTCGCATTTTCCAAGTGCTGCCTCTTTCAGAAAAATTCAGTATTTTCCTCTTGGCTTCTTTTTTCTTCCTCTCTTCCCATCAGGTCTTTAAATCAGGTGGAAGCTAAAATGGTTTAATATTGTTTGGGTCTTCAATAAACTTATGAGCTTTTGCTTTGATAGGAGGTCTTCAATACTAGAGCTAAAAAAAGGAGAGTGTTTTGCGGTTGAAGGAACAATAGCCGCATAGTGGTTTGAATTTTGAATATTAACAACAAAGAAGAAGAGATTTAGTTACAAATATATGAAATCACTGTCACTTTTTCACTAAAACTTGGAACCTTATCTAACAACGAAGAAGCTTTTTTTAGAAATCTCAATTTCACTATTATCGAATACTGCTGTTTCTTGAGGGTTGTTTAAAGCATCAGCTGCGAATCTTCGTCTTTAAATACCAAAGAACCAATTAAGTAGATTCCCGTTATTCTAAAGTCTAATTCCCCTTTATCCACTGTTGCGGCATTAGCAAATGCTTTTCAAAACACAAGAAGGCAACAGCATAATTGCCTGTGCGATACGTGGGACGGAATTGGTAACATAATAATGTGATTTGATTTGATGTAGCATTCCATTGGATGCCAAAGGAACATAACTTGAATTTAAAATATGTCCATTTTCAGACGGTATTCTGTGATTGACAAAATGCTGAAACCAATTTGACGAATAATTCTTTCATAATGGAAAGCCATTCTTAGAACATTTGTAGGTAGCGCCACTAGAACTATGTTTCTCCAGAAGACGCGAGTGTTTATGACGAAGGTAAGCCTGTCATCGAGCCAACCAATGATCTTTTGGCTTCCCCAAATCTTTTCCTGGTTCCTGCACTTTAGAAATACTAGTTTTGACAGTATTGTATAATCTGCTGCAAATACTCGAAAAACGTGTTGATTAATTTTTTGGCTAAACTAGTAGCCTCCCATGTTCTTACTGAAATTTTATGAGGGTCGTTAACTTTTTGTGTTATCATCCGAGCAGCGCCTATTCGTTATAATTTCCTTCTCAGACCTATTGGAAAGCTGAAAACCCAGCGTTAAATATGTCATACTCTTGAACTCCCATGTCTTAGTGTTGCTGCAAGTATTTCGTTTTCAACGAGTTTGTATAGATAAACTTGTGGAAGAAACTACAACTGTCACACTTTTATCTCAAATCACGTCATCTTTTAATATTTTATTCAGTGCTACAAGCATTTCCGTAATTCGTGTGTCATATCCAAAACCTTTCGTTCCAAAAATGCTTGCACATAACATCGAATTTGAGTAAGAAAGTTAGTATAAAGCATAGGACAGGGAAAAACAGCTGCACTGCAATTGCTGCTAATTATTTTTTAAATGAATTCTGGGCTGATATGATTCTATATATTAGCCTTAGATTATCATACTCACTGAAAACATTTATAGAGGCGCATATTTGTATGTCATCCTATTACATACAACAACATATGAGTGCATTAATCAGCACTAATGCCAAGCCAATCGAAAGATAAGAATAGATTTAGTAGACGACTGGCTAATTCCTTCAAATAAATGTTATTACGTAGCCGTCGCTCTTATAGACTGGCCAATTTAGTTCATAAATCATATCAACAAACTTCAAAGCTCTGTGGACTACAATATTTAATTGGAAGTTCTGGGTCTAAGGCGCCGGTGTCGTGCTAAATAAATAGATGCATGTCTAGCGATTCCTTCTTCACTGGGGGTCTGGGGGAGCACACAGCACACTACGATTTTCCAGCGGAAATGTTTGCCATCATGATGGGGGGGCGGTCTTTTGCTCCAGCGGCAAGGCCGCACTCATGGCGCTGAAGTCGGTTCGCACGCGCTCCTTGTTGGTGAGGGAGTGTAGGAGCTGACTGATTGAACTTGCAAATCATAAAATGGTTGCGCTGGTCTAGGTACCGGAACAACTCGGGTGTACCAAGAAACGAGGCCGCTAATACCTTAAACAGAGGAGGCTCCGCACGTAGATACTTAGGGCCTCTTCCCTGTGTGGGGATCGCCCAGAGTGTTTGCAAAAGAGCTTTGGAGGTCTGGATGGAGGATCGGGTCGAACAGGCATGGCGGACGGCTTTGGGGTTGAGACAGACGAGGCTCATGATACATGGGCTCACGAAGAGTCTCACCCGGAGGATGTTGGGCCTAGATAGGAAAGAGTGCAGGGCACTGGTAGGATTCTACCCAAGGCACTGTAGGCTTAGATGGCACACGACTGCTGAGAACTTCAGCGGAGGTGGAATATAAATGGTACATGGAGGACGATAAGACCCCATACTACCTACTTACAGAATACCCCGCCTTTGCGAGCCAGATTCAGTGCGTTGCTGTCGTGTTATTCTGAAGGAGATGCGGGCTTTCTTAAGGAAGACCGACATTATGGAGGTTCTCTAATGAGGGCTGGGCGCACAACGGGTCCAATTGGTGGCATAAGTGCAAGGCCGGCTAGGGGCCACCCCTTCTGATATTGATACTGATGGCTACCGAAGCACGTTGAGAAAGAAATCGTTTATAGAGTCAGCTAGGCAGCCAATTTATACCCACTGCTAGATGTTCGGCTTTTTCCACTTCCGTCCATATATTTCCCTTTGTTTGTTATTTCCCTCGTTCAGAAAAGATTTGCATGTTTCGCTTCTCCTCCTGATATTTGATTTTCCAGTCTTCCAGGTTTTCTACGTCCTCTCCACATTCATACCCACATCCATTTTGTCCATGTCTTGTTAGATTTAATTTAGGTAACGTGACGTTCCATATCCAACCCATTTACATTTGGATTCATCTTGCCTTTCGATAACGGTCACCAATTTATTTTGTTCCTTTATGCGTCCAACAATTCAGGTGGTTCGCTCCTTCCCCCTGCAGTCATAAGGTGAATTCCCATCATTAGTCTCTGGAGGACCCTTTGAGTTCAAGGTAATGATTTTACTTAAGGCTCCACATTTCAGCTCCATGATTAGATTTGATTGGTCTTTTTGGGAGTTTTTCAAAACGACCTGTGACCTGTAAAATCTACAATAGTTCTCTTTATTTCTAGAGCATCTTACCTGATTTCGTATCACTCTTTATACTCCACAGTCTTGATGATGACCCCTCAGCGACGTCTGCAGTTATTGGAAAGTCTTCATCCATTTATTTAAAACGTGTCCTTACCATGGCCTTAAAGTGGCATAGAACGTGGGTTGGTGTTTTCCCTTCTTCATGGCAGAACCTGCATAGGTTTTAATCTGCTAGACTCTAGACCCATCAGACTCAGGTGTCTTTTCAGTTGTGTAAACCTTCCATCATTCTGACAGCCTTCCTATTGTGTCTTCATAAGTTAGCTGTGTGCCTTGCTGAGGAAATCTTAATAAATTTCTTAGCTACCCATTTCGTAACGGATGTCTGAATAATACATCTGGCCACCCCACAAAAGGGTTCAGGTCCCACCACAGAGCCCGACCCACAAGCCTGCTCTGGCTATTTCATCGCCTGTGTGGCCTTCGTGCCCCCGAAACCCAGGCTAGAGTCACTTTGCTTTGACTACATAGCTCGTTCAATTCCTTGTAGCAACTCTCCACCAGTTTGGATATTCTACTGTTGGCCTTGATTGCCTTTAGTGATGCCTGGCTACCATCGTCTTATTGGTGATCTTTCTGTTATTCATTCCCTTCGCGAACTGTTCTATGGCCATTGCTTCCGCCTGAAAAACCATGGCTAGATTTCCCATAGATATTGGAAGACTTGTTTCCATCATTGGTTCATATATACCGGCTCCGACACCTTGATCAGTCTTCGCGCCGTCCTTATATCAGACGAGCTTTGCCCTTATTGGTGGACCCTTTTCCAGAAGTAATTGGACACATAATATTCCCCTTTCTCTTGGGCATATCCCACGTTTGTTTCGATGTCGTATCCGAATAATCATTTTCATAACTCTCGCCCTCTCCTAAGTGCTTTCCAAATTGCATGTTATTACTTGTTTGTGTGTTCGGTTTTACCGTTCTCTTACTCACTGTGGCGCGGTTCTTCAAGTCCGGAAACATGTCTTAGAATTCCTGAAGGTCTGAAGGAATGTACCGTTAATCCTGGTTACGCTGGCAGTACCACTTTAAGGAACTTCAGCAAGCTCATGGGTGTAGATATTATAATACTATTGGCAAAGATACATGGATCTTTGCTATTGGTGTTCTCATAGAGGTACATAATATATTGATGGTTCGGAGTAAATGTTTTTAATTAACTTCGAATATTTGTCGCGAACATTTGAAGGCATTTAAGAAATTAACCACTACCAGGTTACTTTGGTGTCGAAAGCTTGAAGGCCAACCTTTACTTTGTATGAACTTATTATTTTTTCCACCAGCAGCCTTTCCATCATTAAGCACTGCCAGCCTAGGAAGGCGAAATAGATCTCTACTTTACTTTGCACTAGTTATACGTTTCCAGCAACCTTTCCATCATATGTGAACTGTTGATTTAAAACCAGCTTGTTTTAGAAGGTGCTGAAGGTCTAGCTTTCCAGTTAATGTGTTATTGATATTCTTTGTAAACAGCTTATATACCTGGAATTGTAAGTTGCCTACTGAATCCTGATGTAGAACCTTCTAATAAAAAAAAAACTAAATGACGTAGTGTTTTGAGTCTCTGGCTAGTCTGGCTCGGTTTGGGTTAGTTCACTGCATCAAGCTTCTTCTTTTAACCAGGTCACGTTTCCTTGCTCTAAGCATGTATGAAATAAAGCTTTTAATCAGATTTAGCTCACCTTCCTTGAGTTTAAGTATTTATGGAGCCATTCATCTAGTCCAGCAGTTTTAACGTTTTTGTGAAAATTTTTGTTATTTTTAAAAATGTTGGCACTTTCCATTTCTGGTATATTAAGAGCATATTCTGAACCTTATAGGTATGACAGAAGAATGTTCCTGGTCAGATTGTTGGGAATTTCTTAGCGCTTCCATATATTTATGTCCAATAATTGTGTTACTCAGAAGCAGTATTGTGTCCTGAGCCCAGTGGCTCAGATAAAAAGTATTAAAACTACATTGAGTTTCATTAAACATCACCCCTTGATGATGTTAATATGGTGAGCGAAACGCGCGTCGAGTGCAAAAATTGTAATGCATTTTGCCGAAGGTTCCAAACACCTAACTTATATGAATTTCATAATGAGGTAAAATCCGGTTCATCACACAATACTGCCAGGTCAAAGGCCTCCTGATAATCTTCAAACGCCGTTGTATGTGCTTAATTTTTCCGCAAGCAGCCTGGATCTAACGTGCTAGAAACCTTTAAGAAACCTGTCTGTTCATTTGGTGGATATGGATATAACTTCTGTACTAATACGTTCATTACAATTTCAGCGGATAGTTTGTATAAGTCATGATATGATTTTTTTGGATAATTCTCCACATCGCCACCTCCAGCTCGGTACTCTTCTTTCCCTTCTACTGATTTTGCCTTAATTCGTCCGGACTAAAGCTTTTCCCGACGCACGCTTATCCTGATTGGGAGCTTTTCCGCAGTTGATAGTGACAAAGCGCTGAGCGTCGGTCCCAGCTGCGAAGCGTCTGAACGCCGAACAGTAATGTTTACGGATATCGCGATATTTTTGTGTTGTGGGGAACTCATCGATTACTTCAAAGCTGGATACTTCATTGTCAGGTGGAGTAATTTTTCCTTATATTATATTGGATATAGTCAATCTAGTTTCGCTGCATACGCTGCTTATAGTTTCTATAAATAGGCATATTTTATATGAAAACTAAATATCTGGGCGCCAGATGACACAAAATATACATTTAATTGTATAGATAATGTATGCCCGTGACTCCTCTAAGGTCTAGGTATAGTTGGTATTATAATAATTACAAGAGCTTTCCTGGTAGCCTGCCTTAATCCTGAGAACTTGGATATCGAACAGTAAAATAATGTATTGCCATTATATAGGGATATAAACTATGCATATTCCAAATAGGACCTACAAACGGTATGTTAAAGCGGTACCAGATGCCACTGGCATCTGCCTATGCAAAGGAGCCTTTTGGCGTGGGAATTATTTATTGATATATGTCTAACCATAATAAACATTAGCCTACCCAGACATTGTTCGAATGTGAAAGTGATATAAGCAACCCACACTAACCCATGGAAAGCCAGAACCATTTCCAGATACTTTTTCCTTCATAACATGTTTTTTTTTGTCTATTTTATGACTCTAAATTTGATACTATTAAAGTAGCTATTCCTCCCTTAGCGGCATGTCAATATTATAATCGGCATGCAGCTCCGACGTGGCTCCGACCCTTTCGAGGCCCCGCATTATAGTAAATTCTATTGGCTCGACTTCTCCTCTGGGCGGTTCTGGAACTAACTAGGCTTGTGTATGACTGCATTAATTAGATCCTTCAATCTTTTTTAACTTGATCTGGTCCTATGAACTGAATTCATGGTTACGTTTGGGTTAGTTTGCGTTACTGTTTAAATTTGATAATGATATAAGCAACCTAAACTAACCGACGGAAAGCCAGAACCATTTCCAGATAATTTGTTTGCAATAAAGTTAACGGGACCTCCTTCATAACATCTTTTTTGTCTATTTTATGTCAATAAAGCCGATACTGCTAAAGTAGCTATTTCTTTCTTAGCGGCATATCAATATTATAATGGGCATGTAGCTCCGACCCCTTCGAAGCCTCGCATTATAGTAAATTGTAATGGCCGAACTTCCTCTTGGCGGTTCTGGCATTAACTAGGATTGTGTCTAACTGGAAAAATTACAAAATAACCCACAACCTTTTGTGACTGTAATTTAATAATTATGAGAACCTTGACTGAATTTGATCTGATGCTGCGAACTGAGTATCATAAACTCACCCAAACTACTTTAAAATGATCAAAAGTGAAGAACTCAGATTACCTTAAAAAAATTAATTGCACTTTTCAAACTAAGCTCCATAAACTCATTTCAGCTCTGGGAGGAGCCCTTATTTTCATTGCACCGCCCGGCACTGCTACCTTTACAGATATTTTGTGCATGACTCTACAACTTAATTTATGTTCAAGAGAAGTAGGCTTCTTCCAAACGAAGCTATTTTCTATTGCAAAATCTGCATTGGTCTGTTTTGCCTATTGCCTTTAGGTGGTATGCTACCGGGCAGCATCCAGTGAGCAGTCCGGCGACAGTTCTAATATCTGCTTTAGTTCTTCGGTGATGTGGCTCTTCATAAGGCCATAGTAGGGCTCTGAACCATAATATGGTGCTCCACCTCCTTCTTTCACAAGGCAGTCTGCTTTTCCATTCCCAATATGCCTCTATGGCCAGGAACCCGCATTAAAGTTACATGGTTGCTTGTTGCTAGTTGTTTTAGGGTTTGCTTACATTGCCAGACTAGCTTTGACACACACTTGAACTCTTTTATAGCTATTAGAGCCGTCTGGCTGTCTGGAAATATGTAGATGTGCTTTCTGTAAAGTCCTTGTGTGAGGCACTCTTCTGCACATATATTTATGGCAAGCACTTCCACTTGAAAGCTGGTTATATATTTGCCTAGCGGTTTGAAAAGCTTGCAGTATGGACCTGAAATGCCCAGTCCTGCTCCTTTCGCTGGTTTTGAACCATCTATGTCCCACAGCGATGCGTTATCGGCCTTAGGTAGTTTTTTACTCACCCATGATTGGCGGTCATCACTGCGAATGGGACACCTAGGTCCAACATGACCGTCATTTGGTCACTTGGTTTGCTGGCATTTTCCAATTTTACTTGTTCGAAGAGCCACAGGTGACCAGTCAAATCCAGGCTTGATTTTGCCTATTTGGAATAACCTGTGAGCACTGATAATCGCTTCCCTTTTCACACTGAGATGAAGAGGAGGCATGTTCAGCAGTACCTCTAAGGCTGCAGTAGGGCACGTTGACACTGTCTCTGTTATTCCCAGGCATATCAGCCTTTGCGCTTTATTAAGTTCGGTTCGAGCGATGACCTGCTGGGTTTTGGCCACCATACCAGCGAGGCATAGGTGACCATGAGCTTTATTATTGTTTGATAGATCCATTCTACTATTTTTGGTTTTGCTAACTAGTTTGCGGCATGTCCAGATTGCCGCTGTGGCTTTAGAGATGGTGTTTTCTAAATGCTTGTTCCAGGTAAGTTTACGGTCCAGTGTGACCCCTAGATATTTTACCTCGATGGAACGGGGCAAGAATGGTTTTCCTGGGATTTAGGGAGAGTCCCTCCCCTTCGCTCCAATTCTTGATGATATTTAGGGCATTTAGCATGCGGTTTGAAATTACGCCTTCATGTTTGCCCTTTATTATTACTACTAGGTCGTCTGCGTAGCCTAGAACCATACATCCAGCTCTAGTCATAGTGGTAAGAATTTTATCCACTACACTTACCTATGTTACGACCACAAGCAAACCAAAAGTGCTATCATAAATGGGAATCTAAATGTACTTTTGGTTTACGGAAGTAATCGAAATAAGTTCTGTCTGTGACTTTTCAGCATAAGAATGGGGGCTCCATTATCGGCAAGAAAGGTTAACACATGATCTGTGTAAACAGTGATCATTATAACTACTGGAATCTGGGTAGCTATAAATTATTTCCAGTTTTTCTTGTCATTCTTATGAAAAGAAAACTTCCATGACCAGAATTTTCTGCTTAATTTAGTTCAGTCAAGTCTTTTTTAGGCTCGTTTTTTAGATATTTCAGCTTTGCTAGAGTCCAGAAATTGCCAAATTGTCCCTCTGGGACCTGGAGTTAAACGGCTCTATTCATTGCAGGTTGCAGTGCAGTAAAAAGCTAGTATTTCTCACTTATAGAATATGCTGGTTAAACGAAAACATACTATCTGTATAATCTAAACTTTATTGTACTCTGTAAATCTACAGTTTGACAATCAAAAGTCTATCCAATATTTTCAATATCTTCAGTTTTGGCACATCGAGATGTACACAGAGTCCAATACCAAGAATCAGTATATAATGTTTCATTAGCAACTAAATACCTATATAGAGATAATTTTTATTTAAATGAAAACTTTTTTTGGCGCCTCACCATCCAGTTCCTGGATAGTGAATGAGACCGTCACGCATGATGACGACTATGTGACGCTGATTCTGGTTCAACCACGGGAGAGAAGGAAATAGTAAGGCGCGTTTGGCACACTTTCTCCTGAGTAGCGAATTAAACTGAGCCGTCAGGGACGACGAGTGACCCTCGGCTATCGCTCCTAGGAAGGCAAAGCAAGCGTTAACTTAATTTTTCTTGAAAACGGCTGCTACTGGAAATTTGACACGATAACCGTTGAAAAATTAAGAATCGAAAAAAGGCGAGTATTTTTTTCGGCGTGTATATTTTTAAGAAAGAAGTAATTTTGTGTCGTTCTTGTTTGCCGCGAGGATCGGAAAAATCGAACGGCAGTTCGATAGGGAATTTAGAGGAGAAACACTCTCTAAATCCCTCTCTTTTTTGAAAATTTTGGGAAAAGGGACTTTTCAGGAAAAATTTATAACCATCAATTTGGTGGTTAAAAAAAGATTTTTTTTTCTCGAAAAGTATTTCTTTATACACATACAAAATCGTACAAGAAACACACTTTATACAGGGTGAGCTAGTTGAAGTTAAACATTTCGAGTTTTGACACGACACGTGGCAACATGATATTATTTATTATATTACTAGAAAACCGAATAATCTGGAGCAAATTCTCGTCTTTCACTTCTGTCCTGCAATCTTAAGCAGCACGTTTTTTTTTTTATTTGCGTTTCAAATAGATTTTCGTTGACTTTCTCTACCCGGTTCTTTGGACTTTGCAGAAACAAGTTAGAGGAGCACGTCTACAGATGACTTCAAAGTATCTCCTGCAGAAGGAGTGTCTCCATCATTTCCAAATTAAACTATCGTACTTTGCCCGCAGAGAACGTTTAGAAATTGTGCTTTGCAGTGTGCCTGTATGCGTTCCAGCACCTGTTGCAATGGGATTAGGTTGGATAATTAGTTTTACTTGGCTTTTGCTAGTAAATATCACCTAGAAATTAGTATGAGGTATTAAATAAAATCAACTATACGTTAATAAGCTTCTGCAATATCTCAACTTAAGCATTATTCAATCTACTATATTTACCGCAGACAGGAGCAGATTACAGCAATTAATCATGACCTGGAGAAAGTTGAAAGTTGGGGCGACAGAAATTTGGTCCAGTTCAATGCAGCAAAGACACAAGCAGCCACGTTTACCAATACGGTGGGCCCTGACATCATTATGGCAAGATCGACCATTCCTTCATCCTCGTCAATCGGACTACTGGGTGTCTCGGTCAACAGCAATATGTCCTGGCATGACCACGTTGCTATCATCGCAAAACCAGGCTCCCAAAAGCTTGGTGCGCTATTTCGCAACAAAAAACTCTATACACTGCAGCAGTTGCTCTCGCACTACAAAGCGCAAATAAGACCGTGCTTAGAATATTGCCTACACATCTGGGGCGCTGCACCAAAGCACACCCTAAAGCTGCTGGATTCCATTTTCCATTCAGAAGAGAGCTGTGCGTCTTGTTGGCGACCCGGAGTTGACCCGGAATCTGGATAGTCTGGAACACCGCAGACACGTGGCCGAGATGTCCCCTGTTTTACAGATACTTTCATGACAGATGTTCCCAGGATTTGGGCTGTCTCAGTCCCTGTCAGACAGTCAAGACAGACGGCAAGAGCGCACCAGTTCGTCGTACAATTGGAAACACCTAGAACCTAGAACATTGCTTTACAAGAACTCCTTTATCTGGCGCACTGCATCACTGTGGAACTCACTCCCAGGACATCTGTTTCCCCATAATTACAACCTACAACTATTCAAGAACCGTATCAATCAACATCTCCGCACACACACCGCTCGTCGAGCGCCATAGGATCTCCCTTTAATGTGTGTGTCATTACCATAAAAAATCATTAAAATTCGTTCAGAATCATAATTATTCTCAACCAAATTAGTAGATGCACAAATTAGTATATGGCACAAGAGCGTTTGTTTGAGCAATTTAGCGCTAATATCGATAGAGCATGAACACTGGGGTTTCTACAGAAGAGCTTGAGGAGGCCCGCTCAAGAGCTTTCCAGCCACCCCCCCCCCCCCCTTCTTAAGAAAAATGTTTAAACTTAAGCTTTGGAGATTATACAGTTATTAGATTTTTGAAAGATGGTTTGCTAATTTCAAAATATATTTTGGACGAAATGGCGAATGCGCTTTAAAAATTTGGCCCGGGGTGGTCAAAAATGTAGCGACAGTCCTGCTAGAAGTAAAAGTATTCCATCCACAGTAGTTCAGGCAAAGCCCAGACCATAATCTTTTGGTAAAGATTACATAGAAAAGTACGGTAATCATGACGGCGCGCGGCGGTATAGGCCCATTAGGCCCGTGAGGCTCGAGCCTACGACCCACTGAAAAGAGGGCTCCCTCCCTTGCATCAAAAATCGTTCATATATATTTTTTTTCTTTCATTTTATCATTAAGTCTTTAAAATTACTTCGACTAAACTTGTGAGTATTTACATCGCTGCAATATCTAACTAGTATACTGACTTGCTTGCATGTATGCACGCTTCGATCCGTTTTTCTGTTTTCGACTATTGAAACATTTTTTGGGAACTGCAAACTAGGAGAAATCCAATAATATATTATCATTAGGGTCCGTAATCTCAAGCGGGCCTAAGGCCTCAAATTTTGTAGATGCGGCACTGGTCGCACCGCAAATCTTATCTCTCCTTTGATTATTATTTTGCGGCATATTTATGGGCTATGCATGACGTGCCATTTTTATTTAAAAATATAATAATTAGGGATAAATTCTACCGCTTCAAAAATGTATTTGTCTTTGCTTTAAGTCTGATAGAAAAGCATTTAGGGCCGCTACTTTGAACCTCTGTTAGTCCCTGTTGAATGAATGAATGAACAATCTAGGGAGATGTTAATACAGATCTATTGTGTCCCCCTACCATGGTGCTTCCGTTGATGTGATTCTCAATCAGAGTACCTCTTCGAGCTTCAGTGCTTTGATAACAGCAAGTAATCTGGATGGTTCTGTGGCTGAAAGTTCTTCCTGTTCGACGATGCAGCACCCGAAGCAGGCCATTCCCTGTTCACGACCGCTTCGCACTCCGTGAGAAGGTGTTCCGGGATTTCCTCCTCCTCCTCCTCCTCACAGAACAGGCAACTGTCCTCGTTTTCAATTTTTATTCTCTCTAAGTGCCTTCTTAACCGCCAATGGCCCATCAGAAAGCCAGTGAGGATGCCGATATTGTTCTTACTTAGTGTTATAAGGTGTTTTGATCTTCCTGGGTGAGGGGGGCCTAAAAACATCTGTGATTGCCTAAACCCTGGAAGGCGTCCCCATTGACCGATCCATTTGGTTCGATCTTCTTCCCTGAATTTTTCCTTGTAGGTGTACGTCCCTATGCCACAGAAAGATTCCGATCCTAAAAGCGGAGTTTCTGCGCCTACTTTTGCCAATTGGTCTGGTTACCTTCTATCTCAGTGAGTCCTGGTATCCATTGAAAGGATAATTTGTTATTCTTGCCTAGTTCATGTAGCCTATTTAGGCATTCTCATAACATTCTGGAGCTGATTGTTGTTGAGCTCAGCGCTTTGATGGCTGCTTGACTGTCTGAGAAGATGACAATCTCTTTCTTCCTATAGTTTCTGTCGAGGTGGAACTGCACACATCTTCCTTTAGCGTTAATGGCGGAAATGGAATATGTCTGGAAGTTTTCCCGTTGCTTCGGAGAATTTGGTTCCTGACCCAAATAGTCGGCTCAGGTCCCCTGTTCAGTTCTTGCCCCGTATGTATACCATTTTATGGTACTTTGCTGCGATGTGAAAATGCAAGTGGTGTTCTTTTTCCATTCTTCTCTACTTCATCACGACCGTGAAGTATTTTTAAAATTTGTACCTTTTGACGTCCCTGGGGAGCCCGACAAGTGGTATATGCTTTGTCAGGGATGTTAATTCACTATTTCTAAGCCATCCCCCTTCGCCCGCTCCCTCTCTTGTGATTCTAGTCATTGCTTGTCTAGCTGCTTCCTCTACAACAATGTGTAGAGGTGCGAGGCCCACAATTGCCTCGATTGCTGCTGTTGAACAAGTTTTCATTGCGCCTGTTATGGTACCCCAGGCGCAGGCGTTGTACTTTGTTGAGAGCTGATTGTATGCTATGCTTTTCCGTTTTCTTGAACCAAAGGACCGACCCGTAAATTAGGGTGGGCCTTACTATCATTGCGTACACCCAGGATGCAGGATGCAGGATTTCTTGTTTACATCCCCTGGTTTTTCCTTCAAGGCTTCGGCACACCATGAGGGCCCTCGTAGCCTTAGTTACAACTATTTCAATGTGATTATTCCATTTGAATTTGCAGTCCCTGTTAAATTGATCAGTGTTTTAAATGACACACATTTATTAATGCTATTTTGACACTAACAGCCTCAAGCACGATTAAAATGACTAATCATAGATTAAAGTAGTGGCTCAGAGTTTTACCTAACACCACCTTACCTGATTACCGAGCAGCATTTTACTAAGCCATATCAGGCTGAACCATCCTATGTCGATGTCTAAGATACACACATGAGTACGACCTAATTCTTAATTCAGATTCATTAATACCAATAATATACCCGCTAATGATTGAAGCTATGCGTGTCCTTCATTTACATAATAAAAATATATAATTATCCTTAAATCCTTTTTATTCATAATGAGAAGCATATCTAATCTAGCCCATGTTCACAGCGTTCATGCCAATAAACAAGGAAAATTACTATGCGTATGTTAAAGCTATTAAAACCGGCTGTTTCTGCTCATAAAGCGTGTAGAGTGTCTATAAAAATAGTAGACGCACTTAAAATTAAAGGTTTTTAAAATGTTATAGTCTCAAAATATTTACACCATCTAAAAAGTAATGTGGTATTATTTTTTAAATGTTTGCTTGAACTCTTGAAGTTAACCCAAATCACCGAAAACCACAGATCTGTACGGCTCTACATTCCGGAGCCAAAACTACAATGCATAAAAGTATGTAACTACAAGTAATGTGTTATTGATTTCTTGGTCTTCTAAATTTAACCCAAATATATATACATAGCGCAGTTCTGTCCTGCTCTACATTCCGGAGCCAATAATACAGTATACAGACAATGAATCCTTTAACGACGGGAATAATTTCTTGTATGCTTCATGCTTCTAATATTTTTCTAACTTATATCATTTGCATTTCTGTATAAAATATGAAGTTAAATATGCATAAGCTTAGTAAAATTATACAAGTATAAGAAAAATTCCCAATTATAGGTAGAATAATACCATATGCCGATGAGACTGTCACATGGTAACTCCTGACAATAATCAGGATCGAAACGTTTGTATCGATAAGAAGACTATATTGATGACCTATACTAATTGTTATGGGGTTAAATTCCATGCCAGTACATGCCTAAAACAGAATTAAAAATCAAACTATACAAACATTGTTAAATATTTCGGTATATTCTCATCTATGGGATAATAGACATATAAATATGAATCCTAAAACATATTTTAAACAAGTACAATTAAGAATCTATCAAAACCTTTGATAGTTTTGCTAATGGTGCTTGGGCTGACTAAGTTTCTGCTGGATGCAGCTAATTCAAGGAAACTCTAGGTTATGCGCAGATTGACTAATCCTTGAAGTACCCGTTTACTTATTATATAGGTGTTCCACCTCTCAGTGGAAACTTTCCGGCTACACCCATGATTCTAAATATTTATAGTTTTAAAATAATTAATTCCATAATTTGCATTTGTTTGCTTAGTATATATACCTAATAATCCACATCATAGATACAGTCTCATATAAAACGTAGCTAATTTAATGTTTCCAAATTTAACCTTGTAGTTTTGGTTAGTAGTAGTAGTAGTAGTAAACTCTCTGATGGCCTTTTTCGTAAGAAAATTCAACCAGTAACGACCCCTATCCAGGCTTAGCAAGAGGTAGAGCGACCCTTCTACACTGGTTACACCTTGATGGATAGAGATACTATTTTTAGAGCCCTCAGTATGTCGAGTATGTACTCCTGGGGGCTCAGACTTGTACTTGCACGGCTTGTTTTAAGGTTCGAACACCACCGGCTGGACGTTCACAAACATAAAAATCTGATGCATGCACGGGGCACAAACCCCCGGCTGGACGTCCGTATCTTATTCGGGGAGAAAACTACCCGGTCCCTGAACGTTCACCATGAATTCCCAAAACTAACATATATGTATATGCAGCTGGAACAAAATGGCCGATACCCGACACGTGCACTCTCGACCGAAGACGAAACGGAAGTCTAGTTTTTGTTAGCTAAATCTATGTAAGGACAGGTACGAGACACCTGAATATTTCTTTTTATATTTTTTTAACAACCAACATATATTTCGCATGATTATATAACACCAACGCCACTGGTACCTACCATAATAAAAACAAGGAAAATCAATTAGACATGGGAAACTGCTCTTTAGGATAGATTAGACTCGGTTTTGCTTCTTGCTTGGTACAGGAGACTCGTCAATCGTTAGTAGTTCAGTAGCATAAAATGTTGATGATTTGGAGTCAAATTTAAGCGTTATCTATATTACAATAAACACCCTTTTTAGCTTTGTTTAATAACGCACCTATATTACTACAGATTCAGTAAGCGACAAAGGCTGTAAGGTCAAGCTGTCAGCATCACCCTTCGAAGATGAAAAGGAAACGTCATGCTCCCTGATTCCAGAGCAGGAACGAATTAATGGAAGAAAAATTAATTCACCAACTAAAGCTAAAGTACCTATTGGAAGACAGACAGGTGGTGTTCCAAGTAAGTTCTTTATTTTATCTGATGCATATATGCGATCTAGACTAGAAGTTCCGTTCTTCCGTTTTAGAAGTTGTAAACGTGACATAATTATTTATTCTATAATCTAAACAAATAAGTAAATAAGTTTCGCTTTTCTCACAGTCAAAAGAAAACTAGAACTAGAATGAACATGAACTCACTTAATTGGGCTAGTAAATATAAATGGGAGGTATCGTATGGTATAATCATACTCAGAAATATCGATATTGCTTTGTCTTCTCTTTATTTTCCCATATTAGACATCCAATATTAGAGCGTGGGAAGGAGCGGTCAATTCAGTAATTAATTAATTCGTATTTGGCAAATCACCACATTTGATACCTACCTCAGATACTTACTGTAGTAATTACGGGCAGTGCGTGGTCACCTTTACCCGAGTACACACCCGTGTACTCGGCCTTTACCGCCGTTCATTTGGAGGGCGTTCAAAGATCAGACTAGACATTTGCCTTTCGAGCAGTTTTCGCGCAAAGACATGTGTGCGTTCGGTACACAGTAGACGACGACGAGGAGGAGTATTAGATGCTAGACTTGTCTTTCTTGCAAGGGCACTAGAAGACAAGGATAGTATCGACTTTTATTGGAATTTAGGGACCCTGCTAAATACAGCCTTTTATTAAATGTGACGTTTGAGTAACCTTAAAATCTGTTTATTTATTTGACACAGACGTTAGCAATTCGCATTATTTTCACAAGTGGTTGTTTTGGTTTTGATTCCATATACATTTTAAAATAATAATAATTGCAATTACTAAAATATATTGGTACTTAAATAAGCACAGCTGTAATGGTAAGTATTAGCTCTTTTTTGCTATATTCACATTTAGAACAGATCATTTTAAAACAGATAAGATGTTCTGTTTATATTTACTTGCTGATAGTACTATCAGTACTACTGGGCGACTACTGTAATTCAGTGAACTAATTAATTTAATTATGATTTATTTGCATTGCATTAGTATTAAATTTTTAAGATCAGAATAAAGGTACCAGAACAGTTAGAAGAGAGTAATGAATGGATTAATGTACTGGTGAATAAAAAATGTTTATAATCTTAGATGGCAAATTCAAGGTCTCAAAAAAATTGTAAAATAGTCTACTGGTAATCTGTGGCCATATAAGTAAATGATGTTTTACTGGAAACTTTCTTTTGGTAAGATTGTTTAATAGATACAGACAGTTTCCCTTTTTCAGAATTTTGTGAACTAATGTACGTCTGGAGTACCAATGCTGTTGGTCTTGATTTGGGAAAGTCAATTAGAAAAGACACAACTGGAGATCACACTCAACTTTACAACAGAGGACATAATAAGGTTAGTTACAGTATTTTTTGGTTTTATAAAGCAGTACTTTGTAGACTAAGAATAAAGCTGCCTACGCTCCCATATGCAGTTCAAGTTTTGGATCGCTACCAATCATGTTCAAAAACAACAAAAAGGACTTCTATCTTGTTCTCGTTAGTTGCTACAAAACTTTGTCAATCTAAATCACCACTCGGCCAACCAGTTCGACTAAATCCGTCGCTAATGATGCTTATAAAAAGTCACCAAGAGAATACTTAGGTTTTAAGTTGAGTTAAATAAACTTGCTCACAACATAACCTGAATTTTAATACAGTTGTATAGAATGAATGTTTTTAATAAATGGTGAATGCCTTAGTAAAAATTGCCATCTTCAGCGCAATTTTTGCCTCTCGTATGTTTTGTCATCCTGCATTCAGAGGTTGCAAAGTTTGGCAGCATGTCAGCTCTAGTTAAGAAGCAAATTTCGAGCTTATATTTGTACTAAAAATGCTTCTCCAGTCATTTGAATCTAGTTCAGTAACAAAAACCTGCAAAAGAAGAGTGCCAATGACACAACTACATAAATGTATAGTGTGTACAGGATTATCCAACGAGGACTAGACAAGGCGCTATTTTGACTTTCCCTGTACTTTTATAAAAAAAAAACTGAAATAGCCATCATATTATTATGTAATTTTCTCCCGCGAATTCGGATATGTTCAGCAAAAAACAATTGAACATCAAATAAAAGTGCTAGGGGTCACTTTGAAATATTTTTTTAATGGAACACCCTGTATATTACTACATTTTTGGACTCTCTAGAAAAATCTAAACCCATTTTGTGTATAATATCTTATACCTATCTTTAGCTGTTTACCAAATATTGACAGTTGAAAGTTGGGCATTTTGACACTTTGACAGGCTCTAAAATCTAAACCGCACGAGATCAAAGAAAACGGTTTGCACATTCCTATCTTGGGTTTTCATAAGCTATATCGAATGATGGTAACTTTGAATTTAACCGGAGGTTTAAAAGTTCCGGTTAACTTTATCTGCAGGTTAAATTCGAAGATACTGTCATTCGATAGTTTATGAAAACTTAAGGTAGGGATGTGCAAACCGTTTTCTTTGATCTTGTGCGGTTTAGATTTTAGAGCCTGTCAAAGTGTCAAAATACCCGACTTTCAACTGTCAATATTTGGTAAACAGCTAAAGATAGGTATAGGATATTATACACAAAATGTGTTTAGATTTTTCTAGAGAGTCCAAAAATGTAGTTGTATACAAGGTGTTCCATTTAAAAAAAATATCAAAGTGACCCCCTAGCACTTTTATTTGATGTTCAATTGTTGTTTGCTGAACATATCCGAATTCGCGGGAGAAAATTACATAGGATGGGTATTTCAGTTTTTTTTTTTATAAAAGTACAGGGAAAGTCAAAAAATCGCCTTGTCTAGTCCTCGTTGGATAACCTTTTACATCATAGTCAGAACAGCAGGGAATTTGTAATGTTTTTTTCTTTATATGTTGCTTAGTTATTTTCAATGATATCAAATGAATATATTTTGTGTCGACATATAATCAAAATGTTTACACATGTCAAAAATAAGGACATGTTAAAAAGCACAAAAACCCACTAGAATAGTATGCATATTAAAAGCTAAATGAATATTTAAAACTTAATAAACTTCATATAATATATTATATACAAATACATCACAAAAACAAGCTGTTTGTCACACAGGTGGATCTTTTGCCACCTAGCTGAAAATAGAATATACTAGAACAGCCATTGATTAGTCAAAAAAAGCTCTATTATCAAAAGATATAAATCTCGTCAATAAAGCAAAATACATAATAATAACCAAAGGAAACATATAAATAATTACTAAACTCTTAAGCTAATTAAAAGCATATTTTTATAATGTAAAAATTTAAAAAGATGTAAATTAAAATCGGGGTTAAACTATTTTCTTAACAAACAAACAAATATTTATATAATATACATAAATAGTACATAGATCCTTGTCAGTAAAAAAAACAATATTGGATTGAAGAATTAAAATGCATCACTGAAAAACTCATCAACTGTATAGTAAGCCTTACCAACCAGCAGTGCCTGAACTTCTTTTTTAAAACGTTTTAAATGAAAGCTCTTTAAACTATTAGGAATTTGGTTATATACTTTTATACTTTCATAGATTATAGATCTCTTTATTAAAGGTGAGTGGGGAATGGGAAGAGATAAGTTGTGTATTTGCCTTGTTGTATGGGTAATATTGCTAGAATTTAGTTTTTCACGATTTTTGTGAATTTTGATGCTGTTTCTACAATAAACAAACAACACCCAGTTAAATTTTTTTCTTCTTTAAATAGAAGTCGACAAGAAGCTACTACTAGCACCACATAAATATCTAATAGGGCATTTTTGAATTTAAAATATTGAATTAAATAGATACTGGCTACACAATCCCCAGAAGCATATTCCATATCTCATCCTAGATTCCATAAGGGCATAATACACATTTTTTCCCATTGACTTTCCCAGTTCACTAACAGTAACTCTGCATAGCAACCCAAAGAAATCTTTTTGCCAAGTGCAACAACATATTGTAGTATAACATACCCGGGTCCGTTCAACATAGTTGAATGAGATAAGTTGTGCTTTGACTTTATTTTGCCAATGACTGTCAAAATAGATTAACAAGAAAACCAATACCTACGTTGTGTTATTATTATATCTTGCACAATTTTACTTACTCAGGATGCATTCGACTATAACAAAATTAGGGAAATTTGAGGGAAAGGTGCGTCGTATAAATTAAAACACAGATCCCTAATACACCTAATTTATTAGAGAAAACGTGCCAAATTATTAGAGACAAACGTGCCGGACTCAGCCTGGAATTCATGAGGGGAAAGAGTACGGCAGAGAAACCCTCGATCTAAATAGTATAATAACTAATTAAATTACTGTCTCCCGTCCCACAATAATTCGTAGTTCCACACTTGTAACCATACATTTAAAACTGAAGACGTTGTTGTTAGTTAGCCAGACGCCAGGCAGGCAGGTACTGAGGTCCTGGATTAGCGAGGCTACCCAGCTATTTAGATGCAATTTGGGCCAATATCTCTAGAATGAATTTCATTTATAACTAGGATATTCACCCGTCAGGGTAGGAAATGATTAGTAGATTCATCAAGGCCCTTGCGTACACTCTCAGTCATACTAAAATTAAAATCCTAGCACGAAAAGACAGCAAATAATACATATTCGTTTTCATTTAAAGTAGTGTTGTTCACAGCATAAAACGTTTTTATTAAATACATACACATGTTATACCATCGAATATGAACTATCCATAAGAATAAAAGCAATACTTGTACACATTATGCTAAGAACAATATTATAAATTTCATTTTACTGACCTGTAACACCTTACATCATAAAACAAAAACCATTCACAAAATAGACTGTTCACTGCGCCGGTTTCAGATTTACTATCTCCGCTCTCGAACGATACGTTTTTGGATCCTTTAGAAAAAACCTCGCAAAACCCGACTTCAATTTATGATTTATTTTTCTTTTCTTTTTCGTTGCATGTATATAGGGTGTCCCAAAACTGAATGTATAAAGTCTAAGGAAATAACATTTTAAATAAGCGGTTTTCCTCAATGTCGCTCAAAACTTAGCTTGCTGTAAACAGTTAAACCTAGAAACTTTGATTCGGGTCTATTCACAATAGAAATATTGTTGAGGGGAATATTAAAAAATCGGTCTGATCTAAAGGACACAATATTGGTTTTGGCAAAGTGAAGTACAAGAAGATTTGCATTGCACCAAAATGTCATCTTCATGAGATCTGATAAAACTGTGTCCTGCAATCTGTGATGGTCTTTGCAGTGCCACAAGATTGTGGTGTCATCAGCAAGCAACGTAAAATGACCTGTGATGTCCAAGGAAGCCATGTCATTTATGAAAATCAAAAACAGTAAGGGCCCCAGAAGAGCCCTGAGGGACACCCCAGGAATTTACTAAGACATCAGATTCGGTGAAATTAATGTTAACTTTTTGTTTCCGATTTGATAGATAAGACTTTAGCCATGCCAAGGCTACTCCTCTAAACCCATAATGAGAAAGCTTCTGCAGCAGAATTTCATGATTTACACAATCAAATGCCTTCGAAATATCACAGACAGCCGCTACAGCAGCCTCCCCATTATTAATACCCAAATATAGGCCCTCCAAAATCCTAAAAATGGCATCATTTGTGTTGCAGTTTGGTTGAAATCCAAATTGTTGACAACCTAACACCCTGTGCCTATCCAAGAAGGAGGACATTCGTTTTTTTACCAATCTCTCAATAATTTTAGAGAGACTGGATTTTAGAGAAATTGGCCTAAAATTAGATGGATCCTCTAAGTCACCACCTTTATGAAGAAGTATGACCTTTGCCAGCTTAAGGCAATCCGGGAAAACTGATTCCCAAGAGTAATTAATGGCAAATACTAAGATTTAAAGAACCGTATCTGGCAGCTTTTGAAAAAAAATTTAATGCTGAACCATCAGCCCAGAACTTTTCTTATTTTTAATACTTGACATGACCTCTTTTAATTCAGTCAGATCTGTAGGCACAAAGAAAAAAGAATTATCAACCCTTGTGTTGCTTTTCAAATTTTCAGCAGGATTGGAATTTTGAATAATATGGTTTCAATGATTTTGGAAAATGGATTATTATTTGCACGTATGCCATTTACGATAGACCAACTCTATTTTTGTCTGTCTGTCGAATTTATAAAACGATTTCGGTATTATACAATTTTGGCCTCCCTTATGAGCTTTCTATATAATGACCTATATTTATTAAAATAAGAATAAAATGCCATACTATTTGTAAATTTTCTTATATAATGAAGTGATCGTAAATTTTTTGATGATTGTTTAAAGCCTTTGGTAAACCGCGGTTTTTTATTTTTTCTCTTGATTTTTCTGATCGGGAAAGCCTTATTAAATAGTTGCACCAAAATCATATGAAAATTTTT
>MU183391.1:266066-341168 GCA_016904865.1 Pissodes strobi | reverse complement strand
GATTAGATTTTGGCAATCTAAATTTAATTGCATGAGAATGCCTTGAAAACTAAGATAATCTCCTAGAGACTTTATTTCTCGTTCTATTATGTTACGAAGCGTTTTTAAACCAAGTTGAAGTTTCACTTGATTTTTGCTAAGAGTTATAATCGTATTATTATAATTATTAATAAGATCTTTCGAAAGTGAAATTTGCAATTTCATTTCATTGGCAATTTGTTCATCATATCGTTGACTATCTTCTGAATCTAACGTTCCGAAGAGCCATTTACTTGCTTTTCCCACCATATTTATCAATCCTCGCTCTTTTCAGATATGCGGGTATAAATTTTGTAATTTATTACTGGCGATTTGAATTAAATATTCTGTTCTAATTAGTAAGTTTTCGGCTAACCCGTGATAGGAAATATGATTTGTAGCATTTGCTAATAATAGATGATTTGTAATTACTAAGAAATTATTTTCATAATTGATTTGATAAGATTTTGTTCGTCATATTTAATTTCTTCGCAATATGTGTCGGAATACGAGTTTAAGAAATCATTCGATTCATCTTCCTCGAATTCGTTGGAATAAAGTTCTTCAAAAACATAATTTGGATTTTGATACGGTTGAATTGGCATCTGATATTGAGAAATTGGCCTAGAAAAATTATGGCTTTGAGGATTTACATTAGGGAATCCATTTGTATTTCTGGATACAATTGACATAGGAGTTGGTTTTGGAAGTTGATTTGGTGGAGTTTGATTTGGCTTGAAGACATTACGACGTGGTCCAAATACTTCTCGATTGGTTGGATAACGTTTGATTGGCATTTGTTTTGGTTAAACATTTATAAGTCGTGAGGGCCATGATGGTTTTAAAGACATATTAGATTGATTTTGGTTACTAAAATTTGGGTTCACGCGATTAAAATTTGATTGGAAATTTGCGTTTGTTTGCGACTGAAAATATTGGGGATTTTGATGATTAAATGGTTTATTAATAGAGCTATTTATTTTATTAGGATTTCATGTGTGTCCTAAATGTTCATATAATCGTTCAATAGTACTTGCAGTACTAGATATAATTTCGTCTATAATCGGTGTAACTGCGGTACTATTAATATTTAATTTTGGTTTTGTACTTGCAGTACTGTTTTTCTTGAAACTTAACGGATTTAGTTTCTCTACGAGATCGTCTAATTCGTTCATAAAATTATTATCTTAATACCTATTTTTGTTCTTTTATTCCGATTGAAAATTAAAATTAAAATTGTTTGATTGTTTGTCAATAGACTGAATTTAAAATTAAATTGTGTTCGATACACTGCTTATCTATACCTTCCGAGTACCTTATACAGAGGGTCAAAAGGGAACGAAAGGAATGGCACTTACGATCTGTCGTATTTCGCTTCCTCCCCGATTCTCTCGCTCGCTGGCTGTCTGGCTGCTGTAGCTTCGTCCCTTAGATTGGCCTGAAGGGCTGGATAACCCAAGTAGTGGATCTGGCCTGAAGATTCTGGTCCTTTTCTGATGAACACTACCGCTCAATCCTACCGACTGCGCCACTTAAGTATTTAACTCAAATAAATCTTTTTAAAAAGGGATTTTCAAAGTTAAATACTTAAGTAGCAAGAATTATTTATAATACAAGGTGGTGCAAAACGTTTTAATGAGTCTATATTTATTATTGGGATTGATTTACGCAGACTACTTCATGATTTTTCTGCACTAAATAGTTAGGTCTTAGAATAAATTTATCAAATATGCAATAAATATTATGGCCTAATAGTAGTATGATGCTACATTCATATTTGTATTTCAAATTTTGCTTCTCATTACATTTAACTATATAATTTTATATTTAGTTGTTTATATTAATGGGACATCTATGCAATCATAATAAAACTACAACATATTTTATTTATTTTTATATTTTATGTTAGTAGCAACTATTTTAGTTTACATCTTTTTAATATTTCTAATGGATTAAGTTCATTGACTTGTAAGTCAATGGTTAAGTTAGATTATTAATAATACAGTGGCTACATGTCTTAATACCAATTAAATAATATAGAATGGTTTACTTTTGCCTATGATTAAGAAACATATTGAACAATATATGTATAGTAATAGCGCCTTTTTGTCAGTCATTTGTCTATTTAACTACAGACGAAATGAATCAGTGCTAAATATGAAGCCATCCCATTGTGCATTCAGATTGGTTTCTTCTGTCAGTTGTCTATGAGAAGTAAATATTTTAATGCTTTGAAACAAATAGTTTATATCCATTAATGGTAGTACGGTTTTATATAGGCCTTAGTATTATAAGCAGAGTTTCTCAGGTGTCAAAGTAAGAACATTCAATAACTTGCCTTTCACTAACTGTGAACACTCTGTTGGTTCTGGCAGCAGCAACATTTTATAAAAAATCAATTAAAATATAAGACATGTAAAGAATGGCCAGCAAAACATTATCACTTAATCTTTTATTACTTATTTTTTGCCATTAATACTAATTACGCCTGGGTATGTTGTAATATCAGGGTGCTTACTCTTTATTCTAGATCTGAAAATATTATATATTTTGGGATTATTGTTTAAATATTTTTAACCTTATTAAAATTTATATATTTTTTATATTTATTTAGCTCCATACATATTAATATTTTTTTTATATAAAAACTCGCCCGAAAAGCTCTTCTATAACCGTACTTAAACTAACATTTATATTCACACATTAATTGTCATCCTGTAGAAGGCTGCAAAATAAACTAAATTCCGATATAACGATTAACTAACTCTACACCTTTATGTATGTAATTGTTTTTAGACAAGAATAGATTTAAATTGCCTTATTTAGTAAAACATAAAAGACATTTTTTTTTAATCGAAATTAGAGCGAAAAGCAATATTTGTCAGTAACAATATCAAATCACAATTTTTTTTGAATAAAACTTAATTTTGTACTTAGATATTTTTTATATTTACGAACATACACTTGGATGATTTACATAAACCTCATATACTGTGATTTTACACTCCCGTGTTGTACTTTTCTCTTATACTGTTGGTCTAAATATATTTTATTTATCAGATTTGGTGTTATTGTTTCTCTCAAAGACTTTTAATTAAATGCCTTTGGTTTCTCTAGTGCAATAGACGATTCTTGAGACCCGCTACGAATGTTATCGTAAGTGATGAAGTCATCGTCGCAGCTATCTGGGTAGCCCGTTAATGCTCGTTCTCTGGCTGCTGCACACACCTTTTCTGTGAACTTCAAAGCTACCTAAAATGGAGAAATCGCGAATTGAGTCGCCAAACCTTTTCCGTTTCCAGTTTCCAGTCGAGAGAAATACAGAACGATATTAGCAAGAAATTGGTTCATGATATTATACGATATAATATCATCCCTGAAAAAAACACCTGAGCTATTGCTAATGCTGCGAGACAGGCCTGCAATAGGGCTAACATGAATAATGCCCTATATTACTCCAAAAATGAAAGCTATAAAGTGTTGCTCGCCTGTGCGTATGACGGAATCGAGCAAAATTTTATTAAATGTGTTGGTAAAAATCGGAATCGAGCAAATTGTATTGAATGTGTTTGCGTCTCGACGCCTATACAAACAAATGGTATGGTATAATAGGTTTATAATTTGCTTATCTATATAGAGGATCTCTAAATTCAAATTCTGGAGAACTTTTATAATGTTTTTAGAGATCTATGATTCCATCTCTATCATTCTCAGTGTTTATTACCTGCTCTAACTTATTGTCAACCGATAATGTTGCAACAGACATGATATTTTGGCTGCTTTTGCACTTCTTAAATATAATCAGTATGGCTCAATTTTTATGAATTTAAAATAATAATGGAAAAATGTACGGTACAATTTGTGGAAAAAGCGTGAACATGGTCAGGATTCCATAATTTTCCTTTAAATGTTACATTTTGTAGAACATTCAGAAATTATACTTACACAACAATCTTTAGAAATCGTCGTATTTTTATATTCAAGTGTAAAACAACGTCGGGAGAAAGTTACTCTTTGGTAGGTTCCCATTGCTTTCCAAAGACGGGTAGGAGTATTGGAAGGAAGGAAGTTGGGTTTAGCTGGGAATCACATGGCTTCGATCAATGTTAAAGAATTTGGAGGTAAAAATCATCCCCCAAACGGGGCTCGGGGGGGGGGGGGGGGGTGGCGTGGCCTTGAACGAAGTTAACTATCATGCTGGCAGAAAGACCGTAAATCTTGCCACTTTGAATGTCCGTGGTCTTCTGCAACTTCTGCAAACGGACTAAAACACACATAGTCGAACGAGAGCTGCAGCGATGCAACTTATCCGTCGTAGGCTTACCTGAAACACATTGGAAAGGAAGAGGGCACTTCTCAACAACCAACGGAAACAACATATTCTTCTCTAGAAACGATTATAATAGCAGGAACGGTGTAGCTGTCGTACTGTTGGGCGATATTTACAAATCCTTAGCGGCCTACAACACAGTGAATGACAGAATAATAACCATCAAACTACACTCAACACCAGTCCCCATAAACATTCTACAAATATAAGCACCAACATCTGAAGCTGATGAAGAGGAACTTGAAGCTTTCTACGGAAGACTGGAAGACACGCTACAAACCATACCAAATAGAGAAATAACCTTGATTATGGGCGACTTGAATGCCAAAGTTGGAGACACTTCGGGGGACGATCATATCAGAAGCATAGTTGGAAAGTACGGCATTGGTGTACGTAACTCAAGAGGTGAAAGAATGATACGACTTTTGTACTGAAAATAACCTTACAGTCACAAACACGATGTTCAAACAGCATATTCGCAGGCTATATACTTGGACATCTCCAGATGACAATCACAAAAACTAAATTGACTACATTTTAATAAGATCACGCTGGAGATCGTCCGTAACCAATGCAAAGACATTGCCAGGTGCAGATTGCGGGAGTGATCACAAATTACAGCTAGCTCGTCTTAGAGTTAAACTACGGAAGCCGCAAATTCAAAAGACGTCAAGAAAACTGCAAATCACTGATAGACAATTATTTGAGGAAAAAATTAAAATAAAAACCTCAAACGAACCTGTCCTACAATCGGAAACATCCACAGCCGGCGAGAAATGGGAAACCACCAAGAAGATAGTCCAAACAATAATCCATGAACAACCCGTAACTCAATCCCCGAAAAAACAACACTGGATGACGACCGATACACTAACAACTGTGGAAAACAGGCGACAACTTAAAATAAGTGGCTCAAACTCAGCAGAAGAACGCCAGCGATATGCACAACTTAGTCGACAAATACAAAAAGGGTGCAGGACAGACAAGAACAACTATAGTCAGGAGATTTGTAGAGAAGCACAGATACATTCAGGTGGCAACAATACCAAGGATCTATTCAGAATTGTTCGAAAGATTAACAAACAGTTTGCGCCACGCACGTGGGCAATTCAAAATGAGGCAGAGGAAAACATCACAGATATCAGAGAGGTACAAGACGTTTGGGAAAGTTACTGTGCGAACCTGTACAAAGACAAAACCGCAGAAACAAACCTTGACAATCAAGGACAGGAACCCCGAATTCTTAAAGATTAAGTCAGAAACGCCATTAAAAGACTCAAATCTGAAAAAGCATCCGGCATCGATCGGATATCGGCAGAAATAATTAAGGCAATGGGTGAGAGTGATGTGAAAGTTATGCACACAATCTGTCAGGATATCTGGGAAATTGGATGTTGGCCTTGCGACTGGACTACTTCCTCGTTAATCCCACTCATAAGAAAGGATCTAAAGAAAAGTGTGACAATTACAGACCAATAGCTCTGCTGTCAAAGTCCTTCTCACTATAATTAATGAACGGCTGAAAGCTTTTCTACTGTGGCAAGTTCCTCCAGAACAGGCAGGCTTTGTGAAAGGTAGAGGGACCCGCGAACACATACTCAATATTCGGAAAATTATTGAGAAAAGTCGTGAGTTTAACAAACCCTTTATACATGTGATTCGTGGACTATCGCAAAGCATTCGATAGCTTAAAATGGGACAAATTAGGTTTGTTCCAACCGACTAGAAAACCGTACGAGGGACCGTCATTTCTAGTTGTCAATTTAATTTTTGGAGGTGATAAGTACCAGTCATGTTGATAAACGAATTATGCCACTGGAAATTACCGTCCCATGTACGGTTTCTTGCCCAGTTGGAACAGAGCTAATATGGACTATACTATATGACATGGGAACCCCCACATTACCTGATATTCCTCATAGCCAAACTATATACATCTAATGAAGCCGAAGTACATGTTGGGAACATTTTATCGGACAGATTCACAATACAAAAAGGCGTCTGGCAGGGATGTATCTTGTCACCCTTGCTGTTTAATGTGTACGGGGGATATATAATGCGTAGGACACTGGAAGACTGGGCCGGTGGAGTCTCTATTGGCGGAACCAAAATTAACAATCTCCGATACGCGGATGACACCGTCCTACTAGCAAATTATCCAGAGGAACTAAATACCCTGATTAGGAGACTTGAAACACAAAGCACAGAATATGGTCTAGATATCAACCATGAAAAAACAAAAATCATGATTGTAGACAGGGAAAATAATAATAGACCAGATATAATAAAAGTAGGACGGTGCCAAGTAGTACGTACATCACTTCGTTTACCTGGGTGTACTAATAACAAATGAAGGAGGCTGCACACAAGAGATAAAACGCAGAACAGAAATAGCAAGGAAAGCAATGAAAGGCCTGAAAAAAACCTGGAAGGACAGTGCCATCACGCTAAACACCAAAAAGAAAATAGTTGTAACTCTAATATTCCCCATATTTCTTTACGGGGCGGAATCGTGGACCATGAAAGCACAAGACCGAAGAAAAATAGATGCATTCGAGATGCACTTCTGGAGAAGGAGAAGAATACTTCGAGTCCCATGGACGGCAAGAAGAACGAACGAGTCTGTCCTTAGGGAAATTAAGGAATTAAGGAACCGCGGCCACTATCCCAAATAATGAACACCAAGCTACTAAAATACTTCGGCGACGCTACAAGACGCAATAATGATGATTTAGAGCGGTTGGTTGTCTATGGCAAGGTGGAAGGGACTAGACCGAGAGGTCGTTCCCCTAGAAGATTGTCTGACCAAATAAAAGAATGCACTGGAACAAGTTTTAGAGAAGCTGCCCGCAATGCAGTGAATAGGGATGAGTGAAGAGAAGTAGTAAGGAAAGCTGCAACACTACAGTAGAATCGTCTCTATAAAACCCAGTTTAAGTGTTTCGGACTAACCAGTCACTCTAAGGTAAATGTGATGGAGACAGTATGTTATACAAACATCATTTTATTAGTTGCATACTTTAACTTTAAACAATAGCATAAAAAGTGTATAAATAATATAAATATAAAAACAAACATCTAAACAAAATTAAAAGTAATAGTCCTATAATAATAAAAGTCCACTGATTAAAGGAAAATCGCATGCTCTTGGAAACTTATGGGATGTGAAATACTGGATGCCAATGATAGTCTGACTGGAAATTTGGAAATCTTAGTATGCTTTTCCTTGATACTTACAGCTGGAATCGCATATGGAGTAGGGCCGATTGCACATTGCCTATAATCTATGTCTCTCATTTGGCTATAAATGCACATATCTTTTCTCCAGACGCCCTCTTGTAGTTGGCCATTGTCCAAATGGAGAAAGAGACCTTTGCCATGTTTTAAGTTTTCCTTCCACTCTCCTTCATACCGGTTACCGTCGGCCCTTATCAAAATACCTGAGGGAGAAAAATACAGTTCATGAAATTAGTATATACATACCTATACTTATTTCTGTTTAGGACAACTATCATTTTCCTATGAGCGTCTAGTCGTTTGGACCTAAATTATGCACATATGCAAATGATTTTGAGGTTTTGTAATAATTTATAGCATAATTATATTCATGTATTTACCCAATCCATCCCTTAAATCGTTCTTATATTCTCCATCAAAGAAGGCCCCATCGGCATACCACTGCTGACCATGTCCATGCCTTTTTCCATTTTTGAATTCTCCGATGTAGAAACTTCCATCAGGATAAATTCTCAGTCCGTTTCCATGCATTCTTCCGTTCTTCCAATCACCTCTATAACACAGCTTAAAGACGTCAGTGTTGGGTATACGTTTAGCTAGGACTCCGAACCCGTGCCTGTAATTGTTGTCCAGATCTCCTTCATAAAGTTCGTCATTTCTCGTCAAAATAACACCTTTGCCTAAGAAAAAAATCTAATAACAAGTATTCCTATTATATCAATAATGATAGATATGAGCGGTGCGTTTACCGCAAAATTTCTAATCATACGTTCGTTCCAAAGATCTTTCCATATTCGAAAGGAAAATGATGCTACGTCGTAAATTAACGCGTGCAAGTTAATGGATCTACACAAATCAGAAACTCATTTTTTATTCATCCTAAACTACTAACGTGACTTCTGTTATACCTCAGCGCATATTTGTTGCCGCATAAAAAATGCGCTGTATCTAGAAAGTAAACTGGTGAATGTGTTACACGAACGTGTTCGCATTCTACCATATTAGTCTGTTTTGATGAAGTTTTTATTAGGTGTAGTTTCTGTTACCTGTAAAGAATATATAACAATTAAATGTATTTTGTCATAATGCCTTTTTATCACCCACCATTAACCCCAAGTCGAGCCCCTAAAGAATAAAATGAAATAAAATAAATGTTCTTTTTGCGGGGATCGAACCCGTGATCGACTTTATAATGAGAGAGAACGAGCTACATACTAACATGTCATGAGGCCGCAGATATAATTTAGTTTTTGAAGCTTGTCGACAAGCGTGCGGTTCGCACATGCTTAATACCCTGTGCAGGCTATTCTCCACTTCTCTTCTGTTGTGTGGTCCACAAGAACACCAATTTTTTTTCACATATCGATTGGACTATAATTACGATTATAATATAATATTCAGCCTTATTATTAGTCCGGTTTTCCGGAAATTAAAAGGTGGCAGCATGTGTGCTACATTTTGTGTTTGAAAGTTTGACCAAAAGAAAGTTGACGTTCGTTTGTATGTCTTGATTTGCATATCGATGCTCACTTAGTATATTACAAACAAATGTTATTTTTTTAGTTTTCTTATATTTTTTATAATATATTAAGTTTCACTCTTAACCCTAATAAAGACGAGGACAAAGCTCTTTTCGGTAACAAAAGAAGCAGTTATTTTTATCTTGGTTTTATTTTTGTAAGATTAAAAGACTTATTCAACAATTTTTTAAGCGTTTATTTTTGTTAAAAAAAAATATTTAGATAAAGACGCAATTTGTTCTGCAGCGTCTATGAGACATCGGGGAGTTCGCGTCACTACACCGGTATATATTAGCAAATACGGCAAGTTAAATGAAAAAGTTGGCTCTGCAAGACGCAACTTTTTTGGCAAGATTGGGTAATTAGACATTATAGGAAGGCTATTGGAAGGGGGGGGGGGGGGGGGGGGGGCTCCTAGTGGGAATCGCGCATAACGCATTCGCCCAGTACTGTCCCCGTCCGGGCCTAGTTAGAGCTGGGGCGCCCTCTCAGATAAGTTACACACCCTTGTTGGATCGGTGGCACTATATTTTTGGACCCCCCAAGATGCCGAGCATACGATCTTTTGAAGGCTACGACTATCACACACAAATATAAAATGGCGGCTATAAACTTAGCAGGCACAGGCAGAAATGGTCCCACAGAGACATCCGGTCTCCCCCGGCCTAGGTACCGGCGCGGCGTGCATAAGTATTTCTTCTGGCTATGACTCCCCATTCTTCCCCGAGGAGAAGCAACGGTCACCCAGAATGGCGACAATAGAGCCGCTACAAAACGAGTGTACACTCGACCGAAGACGGAAGTCCTGTAGTAATTAGGAAGGTTATTTTAGGAGCGTCTTACGACAGCGATCTGTTTTACACTTTTCTGTTCGGTTCTACGACGCGACCCGATGTTGGCCGAATCGGCAGAATTACCCATGTCTTCGCGATACACTGAATTGCTTCCAACGATTTGGTAGATCAGTGGTAGATTGTAGATTAGTGATAGGTCAGTGGTAGATTTGGTTTTAGAAAAAAATGGTTATTTTTTTTTATTTACTATATTATTATGAAAATCGCTCAAAACAAATTACTCTTAAAATATGAATAAATACATCACCAAAAGGAACCAAGGGAACCTAACGAATTAAACGAAAACGACCAAAAAACAAAGACGTAATAAAATGTTTGGCAACTGAGCCATGAGGTAATAACAAGAGACAATTTTACATATTTTATATGTATCATATTATATTATTTTAAATGAGGGTTCAGACAGGAAACTCAGACTAGAAAGGGATATCTAAAAAAAGTATTGATTTACGTCAGCAACTGCTTTAAGTTTAGAGCTGAACGTTTCTACATGTAAAATAATATTCGTAATAAAATAAAGTTATATATTGCCAATTTTTAATATCATAATTCATACCTACCGCTTTTCTTATCATTTTTCCATTCTCCAACGTATTTATCTCCAACAGTATTAAAAATTGTGTGCCGAACTCCGTTTCTTTTCGTAGTGTTCTCTAAAACCCGTGACCGAGGAAGCGCATAGCTGTGGCTTTTGAAGAACGGCATCGCGTTTTCGTGAGATCGATACTAAATATAAACGAAATTGATATGCGAAAAAAGGATGAAACGAAAAGGTTTTGAATACAATCAATATTTTATTTTTGGCAGATGTCATTTTTTTATGGTTAATAATGCATGTTGGATATTATGGTACCGATGGATCTTGCCCTGGACCAGAGACGTCTCTGCCTAGACAATATTTTACGTTTCAGGTGGCTTCTCTTGGAACTTTGAGTAGTGACGTCAGCATTTAGATCACATTTTCTTTTTGGTTGTTTCCGGTATAACATCACTGTCATCTGTCAGGGTGGCTGTCAAATTGGTCTGTCAAATGTCAATGTGAAGGGTGAAGGGTGAAAGAAAACAGTAGAAAAGGAAAATGTCGTCCAAAAATAAAGGTCAAAGGAAACGTAAAAGTGCAGGCGTAGGTGATATTTTTGAAGTTAATGAGAAAGATTTGTCCCCAGAACCTGAAGTATGCGATACTGTAGAACCAGAGGCTAAAGTTTTAAAAACCAGGAACTCTGATGTTTCAGAGTCGAGGAGAAACAGTGAGCAACATAACCTTAAGATTGAAGAGGTGGAAAGCACAAAAAGCAGTAAAATTTTAACAGAAAGTCATAAAAATGAAGTCGTTTCCGAAGAAAATGTTATCACCATCGATTTGTCGGATACTCCAAAATCCGAGCGAGATGATATACAAGTTACAGAAGGTATGCAAATATTTATCACAATCAAAATGTGTACAGTACAGGACACAGGACTGCATGAACATGGTTTTCTTGATTTTAGTTTTTTTATGCAGGTTCTAGGCTTTCGTAACGTTTAAATATAGTACATTATTAGAATATGTATATACAGTATTATAGGCTGAAGCTCCATACATCCACTCTTGGCCACTGATACCGAAGCTAATCTTAATGGCTTTTTTCCAAAAATGTAAAGACAAAACTAAGATTTGGCGAAATCTGTCTGTAGGTCTGTTGACATAAAAGACCCACCACTTTTCAGCCAAACAAAAGCCACCAAAGTTCAAAATTTTACACACATTTGCAGCATCACTTTACAAAAGCACCAAAAATGACGGCAGTACACACATGAATATAAATTCACAAGTGGAAATATTAACTAAGAAACATTTGTGTAGAATGAAAGTTCTTTGTTTCCTCTAGTCCTAGTTCAACGAGACTGATAGCCCCATTATATGAAATACAATTTTACATTGTAAGTAGCATTCTGCTTACTGCCATTTGTCATAATAGCCAATCCTAAAGATGAATTTCAGCAATCTGAAAACCAAGCAGTTAATAAATATCATGATGTTATAGGAACCTTCCGGAAGTGGAGCATGGGGAAGAAAATAACCATATATAAAAAAATAATAAACAACTTAAAAGTAATTATTTTGTGTCCTTATGTATTGTCATCATTATTTATTTTATTAAATATTACCTGTTTCTGTGGTCCAAATGTATTTTAACAATAAATTATGTTTGTGTTTGGAAGATGCCACATTTCAATGTTATGTCATAGTTCATGTACACCCTCTGTTTGTTTATCAGCTGCCAATGTGGTAATTATTTCCTTTCTCACTTTAGTTCTGTCTATTAGAAGATGCTGTTCCACTAAATCGGAGTTTTATCCACAATACCGAAACAGAATTATTATATTCGAGGTGGATAAAACTCCATTTTAGTGCATGTTGCCAATGGTTCCAAACCCCAACATAGATGCTATTCCAACTAACCATCTCACCAGGACCTTTACATGTGTATTATGTTGTAATGTCATTAATTAGTAATAGTTATCCTTCTAGATTCGGTAAAAAGTATAGAAAAAAAAAATCATACAATTGTGGGCGCCCCACGTGTGCTTCCAATGATTCAAGAATTGCCTCCCTGGGCAATGGTTCTGCACCAATTTAACCCCAAAACTCGAACTTTGAAGGTTTTTTCAGCTCACATGTGGTGCTTCCAAAAATATTTTTAGCTTAAAACTAGTGATTTTTTTTACAAAATCGGAGATACTTTTATGTCACAAGACCCTAATATTGTATATGTATTAGGATGCTTATATACAGTGTTATAGCCTAAAGCTTCATACCCCTCTCCACTACTGGTACTAAAATGAATCTTAAATGACATTTCTCAAAAAATAAACAAAAATAGATTTTGTAAAAATTCAGTCCTCATTCCTCGTTAAAATCAGAAGTGGTTATTCTAAAATATGAATTTAATTTTGTTGATGGATTATGTAATTGCTTTCCCATTAGGAATTAATATTTTGAATAACTTCATGTTTAAGATTTGCCCCAAGAAGCTGAGCAAATGTCTAGTGACAGTGATGCGGACTCTATTGTTAAATCATATACTAAAGGCAGGAAAAGGAAGATTGGTCCGACTGTATCATCCAGTGTTTCAAATAACAGGGAAGAAAATACAAAACCCACAGAAATTAATACAAAAAATAATAATGTTTCTGAAAATAGTAATGAAGAGATTCTTACTATTGTCGATGATCAAGAAGACTCACAAGATGATGTAAGTATGTATATGCCTTAGAGTGAGTCTTAGACTATAGTTAAAAATCAACGAAACGGTTTCATTTTTAAAATAGCCACAAGTATTTTAAAAAAACTAAATTTTCTTGTGCATGTTAGAAACAATCTTCAATTGAAAACAAGAATAATTTTATACCTAACCTGTGAAAATGAGACCAGTAGTGTTATAAGCAAGTTACGTGGTATTATGGTCTGGTCATGGCAAGTAAAACATGTTTTTATTTTTGCATAGATGTATGTATACCCATTGATATAAAATATAACTCAGTACATGCAAAATGCAAGCCAGCCAGTGTAAACAAATAATATTTGTTGAAAAAGCCTCTAGCATAGAGATAATTTCTTGTGAATAATTATTTGAATTGTACTTTGCTAAGTATTTTATTCTATTTTTGAAGAATATATAAATTTAGATTATTGTATTTTCTCTGCAACTGAGTCCCTATAATATTAGGTTCTATATCAAGAAATTGCCACTTCACACAGTCGCACAGATAGTTAGGTTCCTCATGCTCAGCACCATAATCCTAGAAGAACAACCGTAGAGAACCAACAACATAAATCCCGCCCAAAAATTTTGAGTGGGCGATAAACCGGCAAACTGTCATCTCCACGTTTTTGCCGGTTTAGTTTAATCCGAGATTTGTTTAGTTCAGTCGGTTACGACAAAGTTTTAGAGTGATCGCCAGTTTCCTTTGATTTGTTTGTGTGTTAATTATTATTGTTAAATATTGTTGTGAACTGTGTTTATCTTCGAAGACCTGGTAATGCTTGTGCATTTCGTGGGTGTCATTCCAAGGAAGGGGAGGGAATAAGCATGTTTTATTTTCTAAAGGATCCGGAGAAGTAAGTAATTTTTATATTCATTATAAAATCTTTGATTTTTACTATACATTATATTTATGGTATAAAATTTTATAATTTATATTATTAGGTTCATCGACTGTTAGAGTGTTCTTTTTGGGGGTATTTCCGTATACAGTGTGGCCCAAAATCAGTATACATGTATGGATATCTTGAAAACTATTAGAGATAGAAAAACGGTTAAATGGGGAAAGTTGTAGTGCATTCAATTGAGAAATTAATGCTGCTTTGAGAACGATTATATGTTTTTAGTTTTTGAGTTGAAAAAATCGAAAAGTTGCATTTTCGAAAAAGTGCTTTAATTTTCGTATTTTAAAACACAGTGTAAACTCTTTGTAGTCCTGTTTAACGAAAAGCTTTATGTAACCCAAATATTGGACGGTCGATTGTGGTATCAATGAACATTTATTATCGGTCGGCAGTTTCTAACAGTGGCGAAGCGTAGAAGTAGACAAGGTAGACACTGTCTACCCAAAAATTGTCTAGCGTTTATTTGCTATTAATTTATTTGGTGAAATTGTACTTGCTGTTTAACTAACATTTTAAAAAACCGTAATAGGTACACAACACACCACCGACTTGCTCTCCTTATATATCTATGAATCTCCAAACGAAATAAAAACCGCCTAATTACAATTCCCAGACCCCAGGAAGACATTTCGAGATTTGTCTTCTGCACTAATCCAAAAACGCATCAAGCAGGCGACAGGCTGCGAGTCAGAGGTGTCGGCGTTCAGCGTACGTCCGCGATTTTCTCGGGGTCGAAAGACATTACACGCTTTGTCTATCGTAGTTGACCAGCTATTTTTATTATGCTGCTGCGGTATACCGTTTACGGGAACGTTTGATATGGTCGGCTGCAGTACTTCAGTTTTGTTTTGTTTCGGGACTGCTGTAAGCTATGTATATGTTTTTATCTAATATTTATGTATGTTACTTTTATATGTTAATATGTATTTTTTACCCTCTCTATATTTACTAGCACAGAATGTTACCATTTTATTGAAGTGAAACTTCTTTAGCGAGGGTAGTCAGAAAAGGTGAGAGATGAAACGGTTATCAAAGTGAAACGCCCTTTTTTAATTAAGCATGTTCCAGTAAAGCTAGAGGGTTGAAATTTTCAGGACATGTAGCCGGGGTAAAATGAAGTTTCTGGACGAAAACTGGATCTCCTAAAACTAATATAATTAATTTCGGGAGAATGGGAAGACCTACAGGGTCGAAATTTTTATGGTAGGCGCGCCTCATAGGGGGCTACCTTTGACCACATGGAAACGGGGCTCTAATTTAAGGGGGGATTTTGGGGAAAAACCGTTTTTATGCCGATATATCTGCAACGAAGCCTCGGATCGAAAAACTGACAAGCGATGACCCTGTGTTACCGAGTCAACCACCTCCCCGGATACCCAAAAATTTTCAAAAAATTTGAAAAATTGAGAAAAAAAACGTAAAAAATTGTTAGGGACGTTAATTAAAAGTATTATAAAACGAAATAAAGAAAAAAATTAGAAAGTTAGAGAAACGCGGTTTTTGGTGAAAAAAAGGCGCAATAGTTCAGCTACGAGACCGGGAATGGCAAAAATGGGAAGAATAAAAATGCTTTATGCAAAAAAAATCAAACTTTTTGAAAAATGGGAAAGAATTAAAAAAAACCTAAAAAGATATTCGGAGAGTTATTAAAAGTATAAAATAAAAAAACACAATTAACGAAAAAAAAACAAGAAATTGGTCGGAAAGTTAAGTATTATAAAACCAAATAAGAAAAAAAATAATAATAAAAAAGAGGAAAAAATTGTTCGGAAGGCTACTAAAAGTATTATAAAACATTATAAAGAAAAAAATGTATAAAAAAAGTTACAGAAACGCGTTTTCTGTGAATAAAAGGTTGAAAAAATGGAAAAAAAATGTCGACACCGACCGGGGCAAAAGATGAGAAAAAAAAGCTTAAAAAAATCAATTTGTAATTTCCTTTTAAGAAGTTTCACTTCAGTTGTGTGCTTATAAAGGCGAGGAATATATTTTTTTTGTATTTTAATTAGTATATATCATTGTTTTATTTCATAAGGTTTATGAAATGGAGAAATAATAGTTGATAAGCATTTTTTGACATTAACAACGATTTTTATTATCTTTGTCTACCCGAACAAAAAATTCACGCTTCGCCACTGGTTTCTAAGAAACATATTTGTCTCTTTGCCATTTGCTGCCCTAATCTTTTCATTAAAAAATTTGGATAGATTTAAAAATGCATTTGATGGTTTTACTTTCAATTATTGTTTTTTAATTCAACTTTGGAATATCCAGCAGCCTCAGAATAGTAAATATTAAAAACATATTAAAAACCAAAACATCAAAAATTCTGTGAAGTTTCATAGATGTGCTATTACCATAAGAAGCGTTAAAATAATTTGGGAAAAACTGGCAAAATTAAATTTTCAGTATCTCAGAACTAAATGAGTAAATACAGATCATACTGAAAACTTTTTTGGCAGTATTAGATAGCAAAGTGGGAATAATAACCTTACACCAATTCAGTTCCAAAGAGCATTTAAAAAACTTGCCAAAATTATATGCTATGCTATGCTTATAAACATTCCTGATGTAAAATCCATAAACATACCTGAAATAATGATTGATCATCAAGAATCAATAATTATATGAAAGACGGCAACATTCCTACTCAAAATGCTTTCAGATATGTTTGTGGATATATCTTTAAAAACCTTTAGATAATCATGACTGAGAATTGTAAAGTTTACAGCCAACAATTTAATAATTTAAGTGTGTATAATTTATTATTACATTTCAAAGTGTTTGATAGTAGTCGCACATTTGGTGGGCTGCAATCTCCCACCGAATATTTTGTAAAAATATATATATGAACTAGAAAAAATATTTAATTAAAATTTTGAGAATATGAGTATTACACCCTCGATTACTCATAAATTATATAGTCTACTGAGCAAAGAGTATGTTGTACATCCATGTCCTCAATTTCCAAAAGTCTGTTCTAAAATTGTTTATCAGACTCGAAATATTAAAAAAATTAAATTAAATTAAATTTATACCTCAAAATAAAGCAAAAAGGTAAGAAAAATATTAGAAAGGTAAATATGTTATCGCATTTATAATTTATTACCTGCGTTCGTTTAAGATTGTGTCTTTAAATGTAATATGTTTTTTATGAAAAATGTAATTTTTAATATAATATAAATGTGTATAAGTATTATTAGAAAGTGTTTTATTTATCAGTTTTACCAAAAAAACAACCACTTTTGCAAATATTAATTCCAAAACAACTAATTCATTAAGATCACATAATTTAACATTATATACAGTAACTTAAAAAGTTCCAAACAAGTCACTATGTGTCTTCCGGATAAAGTCTCCAACTTTATACCATATTATGGTAGATGAAATATTTTTTGGACATCATATACGGTAAACCCTATGTAGATTTCTGGGCTGACTGTATATCTTTTGCGGTTTGTAATTCTGTCATATTGCGACATTTCAAATAACTGAAGCAAAATAAGATTTTAAAAAAGGTTAGAACGCGTCAAATCGGTAAACTCTGAGTTAAACCGTTAATCCTAAATATTTCTAATAAACTTTAAATTAAATACATGTTTTATCAGTGTATAGCATTTCTTTTGCCTTCATACATTTCTCTCAGTGTATTAAACCGGTCGTCTGTCGCTTACGGCAAATTGAACTTGTCTCTCCAACTTCAAAGGTGTCGACGGCTTTGGTCACTTCTCTACGGTTGTTCTTTCAGATATAATTATGAAATGTTTGATCCTTGTTTATAAATAAATAATTGACATAATGGCTGATATCTACAATTTAGATTTTTCATATTTAGGCTATATTTATATTATAAATGATGTAAGTTAGAAAAAAAGAATTGTTTGATATCTCACAATTTGTGATTCCTTGTATGGTAGATGGGCGTCCTCTTCTGACCACCGACAATAATTAATTGCAACGCTAAAAATTGTGTTTTGATAGCTTTTAACATTTTTGTATGATTCTAATTTAATTCGAATCACAAAAATGAAATTTCTAAGGTAGCAGCAAGAAAGAGGAGTATTAAATGTATACTAAACATTATAAATTTATAATTTAAGGTTATTATGGTATGTGATAGTAGTATAGATTTGAGTACAGAAGCAATATCATCTCAGCCTCAAATTATAAATGATGATACTCTAGAAGATGGAGAAGTGAATGACAATACTTTTGAAGAGCCTGATACAAGCTTAGTTACTTCAATTCCATCAATAACGATAACATTTAGTGATGAATCGGTTGCAGACATCTACAAGTTGAAATTCTGTAAATTTATCCAGTCATTTGTTGAGTTGGAGGTTCAAAATGTGAATGATACAACAATTAATGTTTTTCGAGATACTCGCCTAGATCCCAAGGAATGGGTTGTTTTGGATGAGACTGTTTGTATAAATAAGAAGGATGAAGGTGATTATTAGAATTCCATATTTCTATAACATTGTGCCTAAGATATAGAAAAGAGTAAATCTGTTAATAATATTTATGGATTTTTCATACTAATGTGTAAATGAGATTTTTTTATTCAATTAATGGGTTGTGGTTTGCAGTATCAATAATCACCTGTCATAATCCACCACTCCTCTCCTGGCAGTGTTCATTTACATCCTCAAGTTCTTTTATGTGCACCATTTGGCATTTATATTTTGTAGTGTTGAATTTTGTTAAGTAAATAAATAGCTTACACATTATACATGGTTTCAAGTTGTTTTTTCATATTGTATTATTTTTTTATTAATTGACTAGGTTAAATTTGACTTTAGGGTCATTATCAGCATGTTTTGTACCTGCGTGTAACATGCTAGCCAGAATAATGCCTCATTATAAAGCCTTAAGTTGTTTTTGTCCAAAATCTACAATCTTACTTGTTGAAGAATTATAATAAATTTTAAGGTTGTCTGTGATTCTTTGAGGCATTAAATATTCATCAGTGTTGATAAGTTTGGTATTTATAAGTATTTTTACGATCATTTTAGAGTGTGAAGAAGAACTGGCAAAGCTATTACCTGTGACTCCGAAGATCGAAAGTCCCAAAAAGAAAAAGAAGAAGAAAAAGCAACAACAACAGAATAAAACGGAACTCTTTGTTGTTGATACCAACCCTGGCGCTGGAGCTCATAAACCTGTCCTGACGAAATATTCAACGAAATTCTTAATAAATGATGTTGAAAAACAGGAAGTAGACCCGAAAGCAATAATTAAACCAAGTTATGCATCGATATGCTTCAATTGCGAGAAAGAACATGCATTAAAAGACTGCCCCAATCCGAAGAATTATGGGAAGATCAGTGCAAACAGGCAGAAGTTCCAGAATAAAAATAAATCATCGTAAGTTTATGATAATGAAGGTCTGGTCTGCTGTTATTAATGCTGTTCTCTCGTTTTTTGGTAGTTTGTCATATGAATTTAACACATTTTATTGTTGAATATTTCCTTAGCTTTCAATCAATCAATCTCTCGAGTTTATAATTTTGTCTGTATTTTTAGGAGGTATCATCTAGAAGAAGATCAAAAATATGCCCATTTAGTGCCAGGAAAAATTTCCCCTGGCTTGAAAAAGGCCTTAGGTTTAAAAAAACATCAAATACCAAGTTATGTGTACCAGATGAGGATAATAGGGTATCCCCCTGGTTGGTTAGAAGAAGCTAAATTTGTCAGTTCAGACTTGGCCATGTTCGATCTTGACGGCAAGAATGTCAAACATGCGAATTTCGACAAAATTAAGGGTTTGGATCCAGAAAAAATTGTAGAGTATCCAGGATTTAATGTTCCGTTTGAAAATAATTTTAAAGATGTAAGTTTTATGATATATAAAATATATATGCATGCTGTATTTGCTGAATAAGTAAACAATATCTGAGTACCAATGGTTTACAAATATGACAACATGTAGGAAAACCAAATCAGTTTCTGTTCTGTCTGAGCTTCAACAGCATGGTTGACTATATTGAAGGCTTTAGCAAAATCTGCATAAACAAAATCAAGCTGATGAAATTCCTCTTGTAACTCTTCAGGTGTACTACTTAAAACACATTGCTGCTAAAATTACACTTTTTAAAACCTTTAGGTTTTCTAGTTACTTGTTCTACAGTCTAAATTGCTTCTTTTATAGTATAGGTAGTCATACAATTAGTTTCTCCTAATAATAGCGTTTACCTCCTCTGGAAATTCTTCATTATGCAACACATTATGTTAGACATGGTGGACATTTTTCCCCAAATGTACTATATTTCTGGCTGGCTTCCTTTTTAGAGGGAACTTATCTTCATTTCTGATCTGAAACATAGTAAATCATCTGAATTTAAACTTATATTCCGTCTCTTAGCAACATCGACAGCTAAACGTCAATACAAATCCGATACCATTTTAGGAACACAAATATCATCGTGTACCTCCATTCTGTGACCAATTTAGCAAGAAAAATATGATTGACGTTTTCAATAAGCTTTCCCAGCGAGAGGAAGATGACTTTCAAACCCAAGATATGGATTTAGATAATACCAACGACTCATTGACCGAAGATGCAACTAAATTACAGGTACATGTGGGTTGTTCCTTATGTTATTTTGTCTTAATAGTCTTCTGGGTGATAAGTCATACATTGAGATGCAGATTAAAATGTCACTAAAGTAGCAAAGGAAATGTATTTTCTAATAATGAATGAATACTATAATGCATATACATAAAATGTGTTGACCTTTTCATTTCCATAAAATTATAGGGCAACGAATAACACAAAAAATATTCAAAAATTTTAATTTGTATTTACTCCTGTTAACAAAATTTACAAATAGGCATTTGGCCTGATATTATGTTTCATCAAGCCAACAATATTGTTATATTTCAGAACAAACAATTGGGTTCCAGTATAGACTCTGATTCCAACAATGAGCCTTCCATAAGCGAATTAGAAAAAGTAAAATATACCCTTCTCGCGGAAATAAAGAAGTCTAGTGAAACAATACCTTGGGAGCAACCGCTGGATGATACGAGTCAATCCAATACAGATGAATGCAAATCAGAAGAAGCGCCAAAAGAAGAAGATAGCAAAAATGAAGAAGAAACCAGTGAAAAGGAGGATCTCGAAGAGGAAGAAGCTGAACAAGTAATCATTGAAAGTAAATCTACAGAGACGCAATTAAAAATAACAGTATCAGAAGATAGTGAAATTAATGAAAGCTCTTCTCCATTAAATGCGAAAACAAACATTAATTGTGTCAAGCATAGCGTGTTCGGGACCCCGATAATAAAGGGTAGCTCACCTTATGCTAGGTTGCCGAATTCAGATAATTTTACCGTAGGCGTAAGTCCAGTAATTGACTTTGAAAATTTACCAAATTCGACGGGTAAGTATGAGAAATTGACCGGCGTGCTACAGAAAGTACGAAATACTTTGAAGAGTCTGCAGAATCCAAAAACGTAGCTTACGACGATATTTTATGTAACTTCACATCTGTTTTAAATTCATATAGGTCAGTGAACAGTGTCAGTGTTTGAATTGAATTGTACAAAATACAGTGTATCCAAAAAATTAAGCATTAATTCAAAAGATTTGTGACATACATTTTTGGGGAAAAAAACGTCAGCCTTTCCAAAACTATTCAACCCTGAGAGGGAGATTTCTAGAGGATAATAATATTTACTGAGCTCCCAAGAGTTCATGCATTATCATCATCTGCCATGTTGAAAATATTAGGAAAATGTAAATATATAATTTTCAAGATGGGTTGAGATTTTAAAAGGGTTGTACTGAGAGAATTTATGACAAACACACGTAAAAAATAACTTTATTATAAACGAAAAATTAATGCTTGAAAAAACCGGGCTTGTGAAAGACTAAATCTAGAGGCAAATATAATGTACCCAAAACACTTGAGTATACCATAACGCGGATATATAAATCAAACCGCTATCGCCTAGGCATAAACAACAGCAAAAACAAGTAAAACTATGTACTGCTTCGTGACTAAACCAATTCCAGAACGGAAAACTTCAAATCGCTTATCACTAGACACATATGTGATATCAAATTCCCCATTAACATATAATTCACGTACAAAATGGTACTTTACATCAATATGCTTTGTACGTGTATGAAAAACAGGATTCTTAATCAGTTTAAGTGCGCTTTGATTGTCAATGGATAAAGTCGGTTTTTACTACATCTACATCACGTAACTCGCTTAAGAAGCGTTTTAACCAAACTAAATTTTTTGCCGCGATAACCGCACTTACGTATTCCGCTTCCGTTGTAGATTGCGCAATACACTGTTGTTTTTTACTCAACTGAGTTACCGCCGCACCCCCGAATTTGCAAATAATACCCATTATCGATTTTCGAGTTTTAATGTCATTCGCGAAATCCGCATCACAAAACACTTCAAATTGTCCTCCAGTTTTGTGTTGTAGTCCAACATCTCTCGTACCGTTGATGTACCGAAAAATCCGCTTTACCAAATGGCAATTAGCTTCGGTGGGGTCCTCAAGTGCTCTTGATGCAACATTCACCGCATATGCAATATCGGGTCTAGTTATACAACCTGGAGAAACAACTATTTCCCGATATGGAAAGGACTTTTCAATTTCTGGAAAATCTGTAACACTTCATCCTGGCTCTATTGGGGGTAGACACGGGTTTGGATTCTAGCATTCCATATTCCGTTAAAATTCGGGTGGCGTAACATTTTTGCGTAATAACTATGGAGGCATCATTGTCTTTTTGAAGTTCAAATCCAACAAAATTTCGAGCAGTCATGGTCACTTTTGTTTCAAATTCATTCTGAATTTTGTTAAGCAAAAGATCAGCTTCTTTTTCTTTACTTGACACTATCATACAATAGTATTATTAGCAGATGCCCGGCACTTGATCGGTGTATGTATAAACAAGGATCTGAAGAACTTAAATCCAAAATTTCGCAAAAAACAAAAAACGTAAATCTTCGATTCCAACACCTTTGTGCTTGCTTGAGCCCATAAAGGCTTTTCTGCAGTTGTGATGAATCATCCGCGAAACCTTTTGGTTGATGCATGTAAATATATCCGTCAAGTAAAAAGGTGGTCTTGATGTCAAATTGCCTTAAGTGTAGTTTTGTCTGGCAGCAAGACTTAGAACAACACGAATAGTATCAATAAAGCGAGCTACTGGACTAAAAGTTTCTTCAAAGTCCCTGCCGCTTTGCTGCGCACAAGCTTTTATGACCAAGCGTGCCTTAAACAGTTCAATTTCCTCATTTTCATTGTACTTAATGCTTTAAACCCATCGATTGGAAGTAATTTTATTGTCTTTTGGTTTACCCACTAAAACGCACGTCTCGTTCTGCTGAAGAGAGTTTATTTCCTCACGCATGGCATTTAACCACATATCTGACTGCTTTCATGACATGGCTTCTTCATACTTCATTGGTTCACTGTTGGCAATTCACGCAACCGGGATTTCATAGAAATCACGAGGTTTTATTCGATTTCTAGGACGAAGTTGACGTCTTTCTGGAGACTTTTCTTCTGCCTGAGTTTCTATCTGTCTGGGTTCTTCTGGTGTTTCATCCTTTAAAGGATTCTCATCATCTTGAGTTTGATCCACTTTACACTAAAGTTCAGTTGACTTATACACCAGTTTTTCTTGTTTAAAGATGACGTCATGGCACCCATATACGGTATGCATCAATATCTTCAAGATACCCAACCAGAAAACATTTTAGAGCTTTCTTATCCAGTTTTCTGCGCTTTTGTTGCGGTACATGAACGAAACAATCGGTACGAAATACTTTCAAGTTATTTATCCTTGGTGTTTCATTAAACCATAACTCATAGGGGCTTTTACTTTTATCCTTCGATGTCCTTCGATGGTCCAGTTCTTCGATGGTCCATAAGCTGCTGTATTAACAGCTTCAGCTCAAAGAAATTGCGGAAGAGCAGCTTCCATAAGTATGCGATTCTCCCGTTCCGCACATCCATTTTGTTCTGGGCAATAAGGAGTTGTTACTGTGTGCCTTATTCCTCGTTTGCTCAAAAACTTTGCTACATCTTCATTGACATATTCTTTGCCACCATCTGTACGTAACTCAATGATATCAGTGCCAAATCGTGTTTTAATTTCAGCACAAAACTCTTCTGTGACTTCTGATTCCTCACGAAGAAAATAAACTTTACGGTAACTACTAAAGTCATCCTTGAAAGCGACAAAATATCTCTTTTTCCTTGGACTTTCGATTTGCATTGGACCACACACGTCCGAATGAATAATTTCTCGAGGTTTTGTTGCAACGTGATCCCGCGTATTAAACTTAAGTCTGTGATGATTACCAAACGCGCCCGCATCACACAACTCATTGTCCAAAGTCAGTTCAACGCCGAGATTTTTCATGAACATTTGGACGTGCCGCTTATTCTGGTGACATAAGCGTTCATGCCAGAGTTGTAACTTATCATTAACTGATGCAAAATAAACATTATTCGGCGAAACTACTCGCAGCAAAATTCGATACAAGTTGCCCGCTTCGATCACAACGTGAACCGTTATGAGTCAATATGAAATCGATACCCTTCTTAGCAGCAACGCGAACCGAAAACAAATTTTTCGTCATTAGCGGCGTATACAGTACGTCATATAAAATAGCAGGTTGCCACTTACCATTTACAAATGTCTCAATGTCAATGTCAACACTGCCAAGAGCTTCCACTGAGGCACCATTTCCAACATAAACTTGAAGTGGCTTTGCAAATTCTTGAAATTTCACAAACCAATTACGTGTATGAGTCATATGATGCGAAGCACCGGAGCCGATGAGCCAATGATCATTTGAACTGATGGTAGTATCTCCAACAAAAGCTTCTTTCTTCTTGCTTGAAGAATCACCTTTAATTGGGCAGTCTTTAAACGTATGATTTATTTTCCTACATAGCGAACAACGCGACACAAACTTATCTGGTGAAGGAGGCTTCCCGAAGTTTTTCTTTCCATTTTTCTTAAAGTTCAGCTTAGACACTAACGCAACTTTAGATTCTTCATCCCTCTCTTGCTTTAAAAGACGTAGCTCTTCAGTAAGCAACCTGGTTGTTAAATTATCCAAAGTCCGTTTCGAAGTTTCTGTAGAATCCCAAGCACTGTGAAAATAGTTAAACTTTGATGGCAAGGTGGACAATATTCTGGTTATTAACATGGATTTAGGTATTTTGCCACCCAACATCCATTTTATTGGCTAATTGTTCAAGACTGGATATATGTTGCACAATATTACTTTCAGAACTCCAGTTAAATTCAAAAATTGTTTTTGCACTAGCGCCAAACTCCTCCGTTCTAAAGTCATATATGCTATGCAATTTTGTCCACATTTCTTGGGCTGTTTTACAGTTCATTATAAGCTGCAACGGCTTAGATTCAAGTGTAGTTACAATGCACTTACGAGCAAGTTTCTCCCTCTTATTCCAGTTTCTTACTTTGTTCTCCAAATCTGCATAACCTTCTACTGGCACATGTTCCGCCCCTTCACAAATTTCCAAAGCATTCTCACCATCCAATAAAGTTTGAATAACAAACCGCCATTGCGACCATTTGTCTGCATCACGTAGTTTATCAATTTTTGACTTGTCAACCTCCATGTTGGCAGGCTACAATAAACAACAAAAAACACAATGCACTATTATCTCGATAGTCGCACTTAATTTCGCGTTATCCCGATACCGAAAACTCAGTAACTTAATGAGTCTCGGCCCATAACCGGTTGAGATTTTAAAAGGGTTGTACTGAGATAAATTATGACAAACTCACGTAAAAACAACTATTATGAACGAAAAATTAATGCTTACAAAAACCGGGCTTGTGAAAGACTAAATCTAGAGGCAAATATAATGTACCCAAAACACTTGAATATACCATAACGCGGATATATAAATCAAGCCGCTATCGCCTAGACATAAACAAATTCGGCATTTCGGCTTAGCAGCAATCCGATATTGGTTCTTAGTCAGCGGTACTTTTCTACTTCAATAAGATGGATCAATTTGAAGAAAAAATCGACTTCTCGAATCGTTCTTGAGATATTTAGGGTGAATCGTTTTGGATGGCCCATCCGGTACATTAATATTTCGTTTGAATTGGTGATAGTCGTGAAACTTTCCTGGATTAATCTAAAACAATTTTTTGCCATTAGGAACTAACAATACATTCCACTCCAAGTCGTTAATAATGGTGACGACGATCATCGGATCTATTGACCGCTTAAGTCAATAAAACTATTTTCTTTTCCACCAGGAATTTTAAGTCTATCATTTTTATACCAATAATTCCAAAACCCGAAAGCTTTTGTCCTGAAATTTTCTAAAAATTGTCCAATTTGAATATCTAGCAAAAGTTTAGAATCTGACTTCAAAAATATCTTCTCCTTTAAGTAAATAAGGTCGGTATTGCTATTGTATGTATTTCTGATCGTGGTTTTACCTCAATTCCTAGTTCTAAACTAAAATATCAAATTGTAATTATTTTATATTGAAAGGCACTGATGGATGCATCAACTCATGTTAACAATTATAAAACTTCCAGAAGTCCGTAATGGTACACAAACATCTGCATACCTTCATCGATGGTATCCTGGATATTTTCTTCTAACGCTTCTAGCCACCTTTTTTTAAATATATTTTAGAAGGTGCCTGCTATATCATTAAACATTGTTATAAACTCGTGAAATGCTCAGGCGATAATCACTATACCACGAAAAATTCTAACCTACTGTATGTCGCTAAAACTCGTCTTACTCAAGTGCAGGAGGGACCAGAAGTAATATCCCCCTCATGTTGAGAATTCCATGGGCTTCTTTTCATTCAACCGCCAATTGAAGTCCATACTTTTTGAAAATTCTTTCTACTCCCTCCAGGCATTCTTTGGAAATAAGTGATTTGATTTCAGGAAAGATATATTCAATATAATGAGCCGAGAGTAAAACCCTGTTAATATATCTCATGATTTGAATAGGATTTTATTTTCCCTTGTTGACAAAAATGGTGGTTTTTTATTCAGGTATAGTTTTATAATTCTCTGTAGATTCTGTTTCTCCAATTCTAGTGTTTTAGTTTATCTTGTTGATTCTCATCAAACACTTTGTGATCCAGAGAGTACCATATCACGATCGGTTTCTAGATAGTGACTTTCCAATGAAAACTAACTAATGTGTTATTTTTAGGAACCTCAAATCTGACATTGGGCATTGTCAAGAGTATATTCACTAGTACTCCAAATTTTATCTCTTCAGAACTTATAGCAAAACAATTTATATCTTAATATAATTTTAGGATACGCTGTTTATAACAATACTTTCAAATTACATGTGTATTAAACTGACGACAGCCATCCTCTTATATGAATTTGAAACTCTCCATGTTTTATTTAAAAAAAAAAACTTTTTTTTTTTTAATAATGTACAATGCCTTATTGTAAATTTATATGTGTAGGTAATATGTATAAACACAGCTTAAGAGTTGTATGTTGAAATGGTTAAGAAACATTGCCAGGAATTCATTCCGTATGTGCAATTTACAGGTTTGGTATCGTGAATGACAAAACTAAGTACCTGTATAATATTGAGTAAATCGTTGGATCTCTAAAATGTAATCATTTTTAGAATAATCAGTGTTCAGAATTTCTCTTTACTTTCCAAAGTGTCTTTGGATCATATGAACTCATGAGCAAATGGAGCGAGCAGCAATATTGATTAAAGGTACTTGTTGATTGAAACATTATGTATTCGTATTTTTATATTAACGCGTATTATTGAATTTCAAAAGTCATTATTGACTTAAACGGTGTATTTTGTAGTCTCGTTATTTCTGAGCTAGTCTAATCTAGATGTTCGTTATCACTTACTTTATGAAACAAAAAATACACTAACTATCAACTTTAGGGGCATAGCATCATTCAAAGAGTCTATAGTTGGTCCAGATATAATTTATGAAGGAACGTCCGAATGGCTAGGAGGTGTTTCCGATGCTCAGTGGATATTATTCATTGGTTAGGTATTTAATTCAAAAAGAAAATCGGGTCTCCTGATTGTGTTGAAACGTACAGCAGTTTCATTTGAATATGAGTTAATGTGGCTTTAACTTTTATACCACATAACATAGTTGAAGATATTTACACGTTTATAAATAAATGGACATCATTTATCTTTTCTAATTCAAATGGTTATAAGTATTGCATGTTTTTACGAAATAATTTCTAGTGTAAATACTTTCTATTGTAAAAGGCATAGCAAGAATTTTGTATATACAATATTTTGATATGAGATTCGAGCAGTTATTTCAGTCTTTTTGACTGTTCGAACGTTTTAATAAATAAAATTCAATCGCAAAAATATATTTGTTTTAATTAAATATAGAATAGGAATCCATCCTATATTCAACCATGCCCGTGTGCTGTAAATGCAAAGAAAGTTGTGTATTTAAAGAAGAGAAAACGAATTGTTCGGGTACCCGTGTGATGTATGTAAACGAATTTGGTCTAGAAATTGTGCAGGAATGTCGGCCTCTGAAATAAGGTGCTTGTCAATGATGAAAAGAATGCTAATGTTTTTCTGCATCACTTGCCTTGATAACCTAAAAGAAGTAGGAGATTTGAAGAAGAAACTGAAGATAGTGGAGCAGAAGGTCGATAACATTCCCCAGATCTCCATAGAAGTCAACTCTCAGAAGATAACTTTCAAATATGGGGAAAATATCACTATCATCGTCGTCACTAGTGGACAACGAATTAAAAAAGGTAAACAGAGGTTATGCAGAGGTCACATCTGAAAACCAATGAATTTAAAAGATTGAGGAAAAAATACACATGCAGAGATGAATTTAAAAGGTTTGCTGATTCATTAAAAAGAGACCATGAACCGAATCAATAATTAAACCAAAATATTTCAGTTGAACCCACTTTATCAGAATTGCAGGAAAGACAAGCCAGATCCCATAATATTGTAATCTACTAAATTGCATAAGCTACTAAAGAAATATCACCCTGTCCTAAGTTTGAACTTGAACTTGGAGATTGTTATATAAACATTAAAGGCAAACTATAAACAACGCGAGGAATCAACGGGAGCGACTTTCAAACTTAAGCAAGCAATGGTCGGCAGTTTTTATTATATAAATACGCTACCGAACCTTCAGTTCTTTAGACTTTGTTCTCACCTATGACCAGCTCCCAGGTTAGCTATACAGCTACCTCCGGGTTCTATCCGCTCCTAAAGTTAGCTATACAGCTGCTTTAGGTTCTACTCCTTTATTCCTTACCAAACCTGGTACCGGTTAGTCATTTGACGACTGCTAGGACTAGGGGTTTCACAACCACCGTAGTAAAGGCTAATCAAGAAGTTTGTCAGAGTTCTGAGAAAGACAAGTGACTAAATAGTCAGTTAAAAAGTTTAGTGAAATATTTTAGTGCTCTTAAATAAAACCCAACTCTTAAGAAAAACTATAATAATTATAAGACAGTAAACAAAGACTTATAAACCATACGTCAGGTTGAGAAAACATGCGCACCTTAGTAATCGGGTATAATAGAATCTAATTTTTAGACCAATAGTCATTGTTAAAGTTTTATCGTTAATACATTGTTATTGTTATAAACCAAACGTGCTTACTTTATCATATTTTCTTACCCAACGTAACTCGGCCCGGTCTACCCCAGTTACCCCCCGGCACGCTAAGCAAGGCGTGTCCTCACGAACATACAGTGCGACGCGGCTCTTTTCTGATAAGTTATTCTTTTAAAAACGCGACAACCACCTAAACTATTCGTGACAATATTTTAGTATTTGGCGTTGCGGAAACCATCAAAGAAGCTAGAGAAGAAAGAATTAGAGAAGAACAATCCAAGGTGGCTGAAGTGCTAAACCAGTGCAATGGAAACATTGTAATAAACAACCTAAAACTTTACAGACTAGGCAAATATCAAGAGAAAAATCAGACCATTTAAAATAATCTTTCCAACTAGCATATAATCAGAAACAACAACAAAATGCAGAGTGACTCTAACATATCTATATGTAAAAGCAGACCAAACAATTTTACAAAGAAAGCATCTTAAGAAGCTGATAGAGCAGTTGGAAGAACGTAAAGCGAAAGGAGAGACAAGTATCAAAATAAAATATATTAATCCGGTATCTAAAATAATTTCCTTTAAGTCTAATCAAAAAAACTAATAAATCCAACTCTCGTGGAAATTACTTCCCTTTACACCAATGCTAACTCCATGTATACTAAGATGGATGAACTGAAACTGAGAGTTATAAACACAACTCCCACGTTTATTTTAATAAATGAAACTTTGCTGAATGATTTAAACAAAGATATCATCTCGATACCAGGCTATACATATTTTGCACAATATAGAGATAATGAAAAGGGGGTGGAGTGATTGTTTATGTGAAGGAGGAAATTAACGGCACCAAGATAACCGCCTGTGTTAATGAATCTCTTATTAATGATATGATAGCATCAATAAATATAGTGTGGCTGAGTGTTCATATTAAGAGCCAGATATTATTAGTAGGATGTCTTTATAGACCGGGAAAGATCATCAGTGTTGAAAATTTGGAATGTATTAAGCTATTAAGCAGGTGGCTGATGATATTAAGGAAAATACCCTTATATTTGGCGATTTTAATAACCCGGAAATTGATTGGAACACCTTAACACTAACATCACAAGATCAAAAATCCTTGGATTTCCTAGGTGCATATAGAGAGATAAATTTGAAACAGCTAGTTACCTTTCCAACGAGGATACGCAATGATCAGAAATCACTTACTGGACTTTACTAATTAGCGACAAAAAATTTGTCACATCAATTAAGTCAGAACCACCGTTGGGTATGAGTGATCATGTAGTTATTATTATGGCATCAGCTCAAATTAATATCAAACTGGGAAAAACATATAAATTGGAAAAATGAACTTCTGGAAAGCAAACTATAATGCAATAAATGACCACTTATCAACTCAAGAATTTCCTACTCCTGTGAACAATTTAGATTTATGTGCACACTATGATGCTTTCTCTAAAGTAACTCTTGATACCATCAACCAATTCATACCACTGGAAAAAAGAAAAAAAAATCTGTAAAATCGTGGATAAATGATCATTTGTTTAAAGAAATTAAGGGGAAAAGGTGCTTGTGGGACAAATATACTGCAAGTATGGATTATGCTGACTTACAGAAGTTACAGAACCCAAAATAACCGTCTGAAATCTTTAATGACTGAAGCTATAAAAGCAGGAGAATAGTTTACTTACGGCTGGTGATAAGAGATTCTATGATATCAAGAGGTCTTTATATTCAAATAATACTTCCATCAACCTAAAAGATGTAATGGAAGTGATGAAGTGCCGGCAATTTTTTTACAAAAATGCGTTGACTCATTGAAGGTACCTTTAGCCGATGTAATGAACCATTCAATGGACACTGGAGTTGTACCGAACACCTGGAAGCATGCGATAGTGACACCACTGTTCAAAAAAGACAACAAACATGATCCAGAAAATTACAGGCCAGTAAGTCACTAGTAATATCTGCAAAGTGATGGAGAAAATAATAACCAGAGAGATCACTGAGTTCTGTTTAAATAATATTATTTCCCTCATCACAACATGGTTTTTTACCAGAACGGTCAGTAGTGACGAACCTGCTCTCATCCCTAAATCAGTTGACAACTTGGCATGATAACGGTGAACCAACAGATGTTATATACTTGGACTATGCGAAAGCATTCGATAAAGTACCACATAAGAGCCTACTCCTAAAATTAGAACACCTGGGAGTTAGGGGGAATCTACACAGTTGAATTAAGAACTTTCTAATGGATAGGCAGTTCTGCGTCAGAGTTAATGGTCAAGTATCAAAAAATCAACCTGTTATCAGTGGATTGCCAGAGGGTTCTGCGCTGGGACCACTGTTATTCATCATATACACTAGTGACTTGGCCAGTGATATAATATCACCTGTAGAATACTTTGCAGATGATGCAAAATATTATTGCAATCCACTCGAGGGTCAAGAAGTCTTGCAGAGAGATATTGACACAATCAGCAACTGGTCGCATAATTGGTTGCTCCCCCTAAATCATAATAAATGTACAGTACTACACATAGGTCCGGGTAATCCAGAGAATGTATATTACATCAAAGGAGAAAGTCTTCAGACGGTTACAGTCCAAAAAGATCTTGGCATTTATATGACTTCAGATTTAAAATGGGAAACCCACATTTCTAAAATCACAAAAAAGGCCAACACTATGATTTATCTGATTAGAATTTCATTCAAAGGAAATGATCTCCAAATTATATAAAACTTATATAAGGCCTAAAATAGAATTTGCAATGCCAGTTTGGAACCCATACTTTGTCAAAGATATAGAAATGTTGGAAAAAGTACAAAGAAAGGTAACTAAAATTCCTCCAGAATTGCAGTGCTGCAGTTATTTGGAAAGGCTTTCCATTCTGCAACTCCAGACACATAAAGATCGAAGACTTAGAGGTGACTTGATAGAGGCATACAAGTGGACTAGTGGGAATTACTCTTGTGAAAATATTTTCAATGTTCCTCGGAACAGGACACACAGAGGACATACCAAGAAATTGGAAAATGAGAAATGCAATAAGCTTCAAAGAAGAAACTATATAAGCAACCGAGTGGTGTACACTTGTAACAACCTGCAAGAGGACACTATCTCAGCGAGATCAATTAACCAATTCAAGAATCGTCTAGATGAAGAATTAAAAAATACTGCAAACATTATAGTCCATTATACCATCTAACTTTTGTGATATACTGTGATATAGGTCAAAAACTGTGATATAGGTCAATGTATGTTAATTGATTGTGATGGTTATTGTTCTTTGTGCTATTCTGCTGTTGTTATTTATCTATTAGTTAATGAATGTGACTTTACTAATTTTAGATCAGTCTCATCGGTTTAGCCGCTTACTGATCTTTGTTAATAATAATAATAATATATTACAAAAAGAATAGTACGCGAACAGAACGTGTCAAAAAACGATCAAGCATAAGGTTCTACTGCCAGAATATCGGAGGCCTTCGCACTAGAATCAAGGATTTCCAGCGTGGTGTATATCTGTCTGGTTGCTCTGTGATCATTCTACCTGCGACTTGGTTTAATGATAGTTTTTCTAATAGTGAAGTAATGTTGCCGGGATATAATATATACCGAACTGAATCGTAGTAGTAACACTAGTGCACGGTCAAGAGGTGGTGGTGTGTTGATAGTCGTCTCATCTGTTCTAAAATCAAGGAGTGTGACAGTTTGTATGGATGCCATTGAGCAGACTTTTGTTGAGGTTAAGGCGGAAAAGAAATCATTCATTATTGGTAGAGTATACATTCCCCCAAACTCGGTTAATGAGAAATACGAACAACATACTTTGTCGGTGATTGACAGAGCAATGTCCTAATTATCACTTCTTTATGTTTGGAGACTTAATCTACCGGGCGCTCGTTGGTCAATTGAGGAAGGTGATATCGCAGTGGATTGTGCCGATGGTTCTCCTGCTCGTACCTTGGCTGAGGTGTATCCATACATGAATATGTTTTAAATTAGAACGGCTCCAAATAACAGACCATCGATATCTTAGTTTGGGTTAGTTTGAATGTACATGTCAATGTAACAGACAAACAGACACGTAGTCTTGGACTTGCTTTTTTCTGATATGTTGGGTGTTTCTGTGATTACTGCTGTAGATAATATGTTGCCAAAGTCTTTTTCTTTTGAAGAATTTTATTATGATTTTAAGTATGCGTATTATACCGCCATAAATATTTTTTTCGCATCTGTCAACTGGGATATGAGTGTTTGGGAGTTGGGAGTGTATCTGTCGCGGCTGAGACGTTTCAATCAGTTATTCGGAGTTGCTTATCATTGTTTGTAACCAGAAAGCCTATCAAAAGCTCACCTTTTTTAGATGGTTGTCCTGTTTCGAAAGATCTCCTTGTAAAAATTTTTTATCATAAGCATTATGTGTTGACTGGATCTGACCATGAATATCAACTCTTTTCTGGTTCTTACCCCAATATTTAAGTCCGGGAATCCCAGTAATATTAGTAACTATCGTGGAGTTTGTAAACAGAACACAGTGACAAAGCTGTTTGATAGCATGGTTTACGATCAACTTCCTTGGAGATGTAGAGGAATGATTAGTGAGAGCCAGTTTGGTTTTGCAGGAGATCAACCACTGATAATTTGGTGATATATAAAGTAGATCTGATTGAGGCCTTTGAGGAGAATCTTCAGATGGACTCCGTCTATACTGACTTCTCGAAAGCTTTCGACAGGGCGAATTTTGAGTTGTTATTGGCATAGGGGCTATGGGGTTTTATCCATCACGCATTGCATGGTTGAAGAGTTTTCTTGAGGGTAGGTTGCAGAGAGTTAAAATTAAAAACTTTGTTTCCACTCCAATTAGGGTGGTGTCGGGAGTGCTTCGGGGCTCACACTGTGCCCCCTTACTGTTCAATCTCTTTGTCAACGATATAGCAAGTATGATCAAACATTCAACGGTCAGCATGTTTGCAGATGATCTCAAGATGTACAGGGCGATTGAGCAGTGGGAGGACTCAGTGAGGCTCCAGAGTGATTTGAACGCTCTTTGGGATTGGTCACAGACCAATAACCTGACGTTGAATGTCAAGAAGTGTTATTATATAAGCTTTTTTAGAGACTATAAAAAGTTCAGAATATAAAATCAATAACGAGAATCCTAAATGTGTGCAAGCTGTCAGGGACCTTGGAGTATGGTTTGATGAAAAGCTATGCTTTGCAGAGCATGTGTCTAAGAATTGCTTGAGAGGTTTGAACATTCTGGGGTTTGTGATGAGAAACTGTAGTGAACTTTCTGCGAACACAGTTAAGATTCTTTATGTCTCACTTGTGTGATCCAACCTCGAATATTCTACAATTGTGTGGTCACCTGAGTATCGGACATATATTGACTCGTTGGAAGGGGTGCAGAATAAGTTCCTGCGACATGCAGCTTTTAAAATGGGGGTGCCGGGTGAGGTGTGATGACTACCACAAATCCGAGATGCTCCTCAGATTGAATTTGGAGACCCTTGAGAGGAGGCGCCTGAAGTTTGATTTGTTTTGTCTATAAATTGCTAGAGAGTTTCCTCTCTAAGGTGAGCCTGAATGTTCCAAATCGTCATTTACGTAACTTTCGATGTCTTCTCAGTTCCTTTTCACAATTATGGGCGCCACTCCCCTGTTGACAGAACGCTTCGCCCCTGTTGACACTACGCTTCGATTGCTTAATAAACTAGGTGTAGACGTTTTTGGTGGCACCCTATCTTAAAAGACAGATCAAACCTATAAAATGGCAGTAGGTATTGTGAGACAGTTAGACATTATTGGCCTTGGAAATATATTTAATTATCTTGTAGATTTGTTATTGGATTTAATATTATATTTGTATTGTTTGTAAAAAATTGGGTAACCCGTGAATTTAATAAATAAATAAATATTACGTATTAAGTATTAATGTTTTTCTTTTGGGATTAAATTATTCTAATCATTTTACAATTTTTTGCTCTGGTTTCTAAAGGGCATATAAACGATAATAGTAAGTTGATGAGAGATCAAAGGGTCTGGCTCATAGGCCCGGGGGGGCCTTGCAGCGTGTCCCAGAATCCCATCTCAACCACCTACTTCACCTCTAGTCCTCCTGACCTAATGAAGGTCAGGATCTCTCGATGGCAGGCACACAGTCTCCTCGTCCTGGAGTATTGCCGACCCGAATACGACGTGCCTCGCCCTAGCAAAAGCTGCGCATCTGGCCAGATATTGGAGAGGAGTGTGTGTCATACTCCTCCTCGCACCCCTGGTGTGTAGCGTTCTCCTCAAAGCCCATCAGGCGTATGTGTTCGTTCCTATCGCTCGTCAGGGCCATTCCTTCCTAGTGTTATCAGGCTCGGCAACAAAGACCTTATCTTTTCGCCCCCCCCCCCCTTCCTCCACTCTTTTGAGAGGATTTCATCACTCCGCTCTTAGTTGGTCTCTAGAAAAGGCTCCGGGCCTGAAAGGGGTTCCCGAGCAGAGCCTGGCAAGTTCATTTGCCGCTTCGTTCCGCACCCCTGGTGTGTAGCGCTGTCCTCAAAGTCCATCAGGCGTATGTGTTTTCTTGGGCGGGAGTGCCCTGTAATGACAGGGTCCTCTAAGACCACCTATCGCTCGTCAGTGGCCATCCCTTCCTAGTTTTATCAGGCTCGGCAATAAAGGCCTTATCTTGTCGGCACCCCTTTCCTCCACTCTCTTGAGATGATTTCATCAGTCCGCTCTTAGTTGGTGTCTAGAAAAGGCTCCGGGCCTGAACGAGGTTCCCGAGCAGAGCCTGGCAAGTTTATTTGCCGCCTCGTTCTCCGTCATCCTCCTGTGTCCACGCACCAATATCATATTTGCTTTCTTGCTCTGTGTCAGTCCCTCTAAATACTCCTGGACCAATTAAGAATTAGTCCTAGACGCGCAGACCGCCCTGGAGCCAGATCGTGTAATCTAGCATGCAGGTAGACAGACCATCCAGTTCGCGAATTGTATGCTTTTCTTCATATTGAGTAACTACTAGAATCTGCCGAATTGTCGAAAATATTTCTCGTTCCTAAACAAATCTAACCCAAACTACTCGGAAATCAATGCTAGTTAGATTAGGTTAAAACTAACATGAAAGCAATGAATCGGAAAATCCACAAATTCATATATGACGTGATATTAGAGGATTGCAAGTACTTTCCATTTCCCAAACTGTATAAAAATAATGTACAGGGTGGCTCGAATTCGAGTCTATGAATGGGGATCTCGAAAACCGAAAGAGATACAGTGTCGGTCAAATTAAAGCAATATTCGTGCATTTAGGTGCAACAATGTGCCATTTGGAAAGTTTTAAAATTCCGAGTATTTTCGGAGATATCCGGAAAAAAAACCGAAATATGGCAATATCGTTTTATTTTTTTCCTGCACTTATTTTAAAACGAATTTTAAATTGAATTGCACTTTTGCATTGCCACTTTTTCCGCTTTATCCAAAGATGGCAGGGATGATAAAAACATGTTTTAAGAAAAAAAAACAAAACATCGTGTTTTTTTTGTTTAAATCTGTTTTGTTTTGTTTAAAACTGTTTAAAAGACCTTGCAAAAAATCATATTTAAAACAGTTTTAAACAACATTAAAAGTAAGCAGATTCATATTTTATGGATTGGCCGATAGTCCCGGCAGCTAAGACCGATAAGAAGAACAATAACAACATAAACTGTAGACTTTGAGCAATAGCTCCTACAAGGAGGCGAAAGTACATCCACACCACACTCTTATGGATTTTAATTAAACCAATAGGAATTCACAAAAGTGACAGTTAATGGGCGGAACTAGATGAGTGAGAGAAAACGCATGGCCCTACGCTCGCTTCGGAGGCGCAAACAACTAAAACTAACCCAAGGCACGTCCAAAATCAGTTCTAATCTAGCAGAATAAGTTACTGGCTTTGTTTTTACATTTTTCAAATTTCATAAATTGCATCTAGCTGCGCCCATTAACTGCCACTTTTGTGAATTCCTATTGGTTTAGTTAAGATCCATAAGAGGACCGTGGTGTGGATGTACTTTCGCTACAAGGAGGTATTGCTTTGAGTACTTTTTTAGGTTTGTGTTGTTATTGTTACTTGTAGGTCCTTGTTACATTATTTTTTCTTTTATAGTTGTTATATTGGCAATATAACAACTATAATTGCATAATATTATACGGGGTCCTGCAATAGATAAATTCAAAGAACTTTTATAACTAATTACATTATTTAACTGTTTGTTGTATTCCTGTAAATAAGGTCATTATGGACGCCTGACGCACTATTGCAGGACCCTGTATAATATTAATATATTAAATTTATATTGTTATTTCTAATTTTTTATTATATATATAAAGTATCAAATAAAATTAAAAGTTGCATTGGCTAGTATCCTTAATTTAAAGTAATAAAGAGATTAAATGTGAGATTAACAAGTTTTTGTAAAAACATGTTTTAAACTGTTTAAAACAACCTTGATTAAAACGTGTTTTTTTTTCGAGCGTTTTAAAGAAGTGTTGGAAACTTGTTTTAAACATTTTGTTTTAAACATCATAACTCTGAATGATGGTATCCAGTTTGGAATCCGACGTTTCATCTTCAAGGGGTCATCATCAACTCTTTTTTTAAATACGAACTTTAATTTTTGTTTTCATTTTTCACATGATATTAGCGTATTAATATTGAATATGTCGAGAGTTTTTAATTTTTTTTTGCTTATATTGCATTAGCGTAATTTTAAATAGTTTGTTACTTTTGAAATTTTTATATTCTATACAAATATTTTCATTGGTTTTTTGTGTTAAGTGGAAAATTTGTTTGTTTGTTGTTTTTATTTTTTAAAAAAATTAAAAAATAGTAAAATTAAATAAACAGGTTCGTTTATTTTTTATTCTAAAGCAAAATTAATAATTAAAAACAATAGAAATAAAAAAAAATTAAAAACATGTTTATATTAATAACGCCTATGTCATCTCAAAAACAACAAAAAAATTAAAGTTCGTATTTAAGAAAAAAAAGTTGACGATGACCCCTTGAAGACGAAACGTCGGATTCTAAACTTGATACCATCATTAGATAGAGCGGAAAAATGGCGATGCAAAAGTGCAGTTCAATTTGAAATTCGTTTTGCAATAAAAACGATTTTTCAATATTTCGGATCTCCGAAAATACTCGAAATTTTAAAACTTTCTAAATGACATATTGTTAGGCACCTAAATGCGCAATTTTGCCTTAATTTAACCGACACTATCTTACGGTTTTCGAGTTCCCCATGCATAGACACGAATTGGAGCCACCCTGTACAGATGGTGAAATAGTCTTGCTCCAGTTCTTAAAAAATGAAAATAATTGCATGGAGATATATAAAGCATTTTGGGTCAAAATTAGTGAAATGAAGACGAAACTCTGGTAATATAAAAGCGCGGATTATTATTACCGAGCTTAAGCGTGTTTTTTTCACAAATATCGTCGAGACACGTTGATTTAGGAAGCTAAATATTCCATTAAAAAAAACGATGTTGCGTAAATTTTTGTGAATATTTCGAGTGTTTCCCGTTCCCGACTAACTAAATTCAGGACATTATTCACACAAAAAAATTGCAATTAAACAAATACTTGCTACCAAAATATGTATTTCATTCCATATTATACTTTTAAACAAAAAGTAATAAAAATTCCCATCCTTGAAATAATTGTGTTATTTTGTGCAGAAAGGAATGTTAACGATATAATATTTGGTGTATCCCGAAAAAAAAATAGAGCTAAAGTACGTCATAAAGATAAAAACATAATATGTTCCAATAAATGCTTTGGAAGTATGCAGAGTAGGTATCTTATATGTATTTACACTAAGCTGTGCGTCATATTGCACTAAATTTAAAACCAGGAACCCATAGATATAAATTTGAAAAGTTAACATTCCAAATTTTTTAATCCATTGGTGGTGCTGGTGGGGCATCATTTGAATTCTGAAAAAATACAGAAATAGAATATTGTTAATTTATTTGCATATGAATGGTATCCATCTAAGGGACCAGGAATTCCCGACTTAATGTACTAAACTAAGCTTGGTACATTAATTTGGTAATCCAGATCCAACCAGTACAAAAACGGTGCCGAATCACTTGCGGTTAAAGCGATTTTAATATCACTTGTGGTCCGTGCAGATTATTTGTAAAAAAAAATAGTAAACGGGATAACGAGGGGGTAAGGGAAAATTATATTTTGTTTCATTTCAATTAAATAATATTTATCGCTTCTCTATTACATGTTTGGGTCATGCGTAGTTTAGGTTAGTTTTTTTGTTGTTTGCGCCCCCCGAAGCGAGCGTAACGCAATGCCTGCTGTTTCATATTATGAAATTATATTAGTTGACCGCATCTGATACCCTCGTTGTTCAGTTTACCTGACAACCCGTACAGATAATCTGCACCGACTAAAATTATTGTAGTGCCAGTAAATGACACCACCACACTGATATCTATTAAGAAACATCCGGATCGTTCAAACGACTTTCTTAGGGATGTAACCCATAACACACAGAGAAAGTAACATATTGAATATTGATCTTAACTGTAACATTTAAAAAAGCAGAATTTCCTGGCCATTGAATTTTCTTTCAGAGGGGTTATTTCTAGCCTGTAATGAATTTAATGATATTATTTTACATAATTTGAAGAATGAAAGTAATATACGTATATGCGAATTTCCAGTACAGCTAGTCTAAGCATTGCGGCCGGATTTTGGGAATTTAAAATAGAAGTCTTTATTTACAACATGCCTGTATCAGATAAAATAATACACGAATTAAATGGTATCCCAAGTATAACCTTCAATTAATATTTAAGAACTAAGTATTGCATGTAGAGGCCTTCGGTGAGATTTAATAGAAGGCGGGGGAAGCAATTTTATAAAACGATTATTTTATATAAACGATGTTTGTTTGATCTATGCCTTTCCAAAGACATATTATGTCTATATATAGCTTTATGTGAATTATTTAAGTCGGAAAATCCACTTTCATTCACCTGAGTGCTTAATAGTTTGCAGGTATTATATAAAATATAACTTACATTTGCGTTAGTTGGTTTATTTAGAGTTTCATTTACTTGCTGCCTGGGACGGAAGAAATATAGAAGTAAAGCAATGCCAATCACAAATGTCATGAAGTACAAATTTTCTGGAGGAGTGGTCCTACCTGGCGCCGAAGGTCCTATATAAAAAGAAAACGGGATCAGTTTTATTAACATTGTGAACTTGGATTTTCATAGTGATAATCCATCCACCAAATCGATTTCCAATCTGCCATTTTCTGTTCATTTAAAATAATTTATAATGTCAATAGATTTCATGTAGCAAATGCTAGTTCAACATTTAATTTTAGTTATAATTGCACTAGTTTTAATGAGGGGATGGTAAAATTGGATTTACTAATAAACATTTTAATTTCGTTGCTTAACAGCGAAGACTCAATATACACAGAAAATCTGGACACACCTTTACCGATCAGGGAAAGCTTGTGGTCTAGGCAATATATTTATTCCAAGTTCTTGAAAATCAGACAAGGAATAAAACAACATGTGTACTGACAATGGCATATATAATTGAAGCAGGATTCCTAAACGTTGGTTAACATTCATATTTAACATTTATCCAAAGAAATCTAATGCAAATAAGCGCGAAAATCGCAAATTTATTAGCCTCATGGGCCATCTACCTGACTTTCCTGACTGATTCATAAAATAATTTACAGGAAAATGCGCGACAAACCTAACTCACACACAATTTAGACACGGGAGGAGCTTTTTGCAAGCCACGTTTAATTTCAACGATGCCGAATAGTCAAAGTCTGATATACAAGATACGTTGTTGTCAATTCTAGATATAATCAGCTTAGACATACAGACCTAGTCAGTCAGCCGATATTAGAGCAGAAGAAGGAAGCGGTCGTGACAAAACGAGGAATGCGACAAGAATGCACACTGTTCAATGTCTCCCAAATACACACCTCAACTGGCACTAAAAAGCAAAGCACACTTTTTAATGGAAGATTTAAATGACATCAAACCACTCAGTGGAGATAAGACAACGCATAGAGAAACAAAGGGGGGGGGGGGGGGGGTTAACTTTACTAAAACGAGAAACTAAACCAAATTCCGTTTACTAGGATGTTGTTGTCAGTGCTTCTCTGCAGAGTTGAAAATATCCGAAACATTTATGAAGACATGTGAGGGCTTCGAAATGTGGTGTTATCAACGAACACTTTGTTACGTTTTTCCCGTGGGTTCTGAACGAAATTGCAACTTTTAATATTTTAAACTAATACTCTCTTTATTCTCTACCACTGTATATAATTAAACACACTGAACTACTCTTATGACTTTACAACTAATAGCTCTTTACAATTCAACACTCAATGATTAACTAACTGCAACTCGCCGCTATCCGCTATTTTTATACAATCTATCACGAATACTCGAGAAGAAGTGAGGCCGCTCTATATGATTCTCGACCAGGGCATCTAGAGAATTCCACAGTTCCTGAATCTTCGCGGCCGGCGATGACTGATACGTAGACGCGGCAAAGCCAGTTCTATAGGGTAGCACAAAAACATTCGGATGATTGCTAGCCGTGACATTGCCTCCCTCTTAAACCTCATCGTCCCGATCAGCTACTTCATGTCCTTGATATGCTTTCAGCCTGTCGAGGTGGACAACTTTCAGTTTGCTTCTGGGGCTACGTTGAATTCTATACACTACGTCATTAATTCTTTTGATGACTGTCTAGGGCCCTTCCCATACTGGCGTTAGCTTGGGAGATCTTCCTTTCTTCCTTTGCGGATTATATAACCAGACTTTATCGTTCATCTGAAATCCCCTAGAGTTAGCTTGGAGATCATATCGAGCCTTCATTCGGTCACTGGCGAGACGTTCAAACGGTAGTCCCACATCATTCTGTTTCATCTTCCCACTAGATCTTGTCTGGGGTCCTTGACTTGAGGCACAGGTTGAACACTGCCGGCACCATGATTTCACATATTGGCAGTAGTTGACCCAATAAAACCTGTCGCGGATCTTGTCAATGTGGTTCTGTTAACTCCGAGATGAGCACCAAACTTTCCATTATGTACTTCTTCCAGAACTTCCGATACCCTCTTCCTTGGTACCACTAACTGCGTCTTTACAACTTTCCCAAGCTCGTTTAAGGAGTCCATTTTCAACTACCAGGGAATCCCACTGATCCCACAAAGATTTAAAAGTAGATCCCTTATTTGAAATATCTCCAGCTTGGCATTGGTTGACGTTCTTCATTAGCTTTTAGCAGTAATGCTATTTCACTATCCTCAAGCTGATCTTTCTTTAGTTGCTCTGTGGTCCACTGCTGATCAACTTTAAACCGGTGTTGCCTAATGGGAGTGATTCTTTCTCGTTAGTCTATTCTTTGGCAATATTTATAATTATCCTCGCATGACCTTCTGCATAAAGCATCTGTATTATTATGCCATCTTCCTTCCCTGTGCTTAGCCTAATATTTATATTGTTTTAACCTTTCCTGACTTGACTTTGAACTGCTAGCGTCTCTGGATGGAGATGTAGACCGTAGTTGTACTCGACAGTCTCTCCTGATATGCCCACTCCTGCCATAGCACTGATTTATAGCATTACGGTTATATGGCCTAACTTCTAGTGGCTCCGGGAATCTCCCCGTGGCCTGAAGGACTTCGGTTAATTTCTTCAAAATACCGTCCATCTCAGATAGTTCACTTCACGGCTGTTATCAAATATGGCTAGACGTAGCATTATCTTAGTTTCTGAATCTCTGATACCATCCACGAAATATTGGGCAGCAAGTGTCTCTTGAAATTCTTCCGTCGCTTCCGGGTAGGCCAATTGAATGAGACCGCCAATCAAAACGGTCTCGTTGACGTACTTGTAACCTCATCTTTCCTCGAAAAATACTTCACAATCCGACTTTCTGACACCAAATGTTACGTTTTTCCCTTGGGTTCTAAACGAAATTACAACTTTTACTATTTTAAACTAATACTTTCTTTATTCTCTACCACTGTATACACACTGAACTACTCTTATGACTCGCATGGTTGCTAGCCGTGACACTATGTTCTCTGAATCTTCTGGTCGATTGAATCACTCACCATTATTGATTGAAGTTCACTAGAATATATAATCGCGAAATTTTGATAGCCGCAAAATGCTGAAAATTAGAATACTTTCTGGCTGTATGAAAAGGAATGAATAATGATAAGGTCCGTACAGTTAATTTTTCCACGAAGAAGAATGATCATCCTTGGTTTTGAAACCCTTACAGAAGTAAAAATATTGTGATTGCATACTCATCTACTAAAATATGTACCAAAAAGTATCTAAAAAGGCAGTCAAATATTTCACTATACTAGACAAATGAACTGTCCAAAGCTTATATTTAAAGCACCTAAGAGCTTTGTTACAAGTGACTATCATAGAGGTAAGAACACCTGTAGCCGGCCAATATTTTTTTAATAATAGGAATAAAATATACTACATGAATTCATTATGGCACCCTTGGCAGGGCAACTTAAGAACATTACGTGCGGTCTTACCTGGTTCAAAGCATTCATTATCAGTACATAATGCCTGGGAATTTCTTAGCTAAAACAAAATGCATATTACAAAACAATTAGTTTGAATAAATATAAAAACTAAAAAAAAACTGATGTAGGTATACAACATGTAATTATCTAGGGTACTCATTCATTTAATTTATTGTAGCAACTCCTTTTACATGATGTTATTTCCGAGTTTAAAAAATGGCTACTTCTGATTTAATAAAATATTAGCAACAATATTAAGGTATTGGTTGGTTAATACATAGATTGGAAGACCAAAAATAATATTGTCTCCCTAAGGATTGTGATGGATATTTATTTAAGAGCCATTTAAAACTTATTTTCAATATAAGTTAAGTCTTAATCCTCTGTAAGGGATGAAAATCCAGTGTAAAGTGGTCTCAGGCTACAAAAATGTCATTACGGTTATGGATGATACGCTTTGCACAATATCCCAGGTCTTTGAGATCATAATGTATCCGATAACATGAGTCAGTCATTATGACACACAATACCATATCATATATAAAGGTGTTTCAACTTAAGTTTTAAAGCTTTTAACTTGCATTTTCAAAAACAAATATAGAAATAAGCTCCTCGCCTCAATATATTGTCATTTCATAGGATGGCTACCAGCAACTTACTACTTAGGTAGTGTTTCCTTGAGCAAAAGTATCTTATATTTTCTAAAAACAACACGACCCTTGATTGATTGTTTTTCAAAAGAAAACTACAACTTTAGCAGAAGATTTAGATTTAGGTGAAAGTTAAGTTTTGAAAATTTGTATTGGTTTATGTATTTGACTTCAATACTTTATTCATGTCAATGCACAGGCTTACATAAGTCAGTAAGAGTTACAAACAATTTTAAAAGATTGCAAGAATACATATTAATAAACAATAAAATCATAAATCAATAAAATAATAAGAACATATGCTTACATGATCACAGAAGAAAGGATTAAAAGTTAAAAGGGAATAAATAAAATTTAAAACACTACATCGTTCAGGATGAATCACTTACAGCCTACTAAAAGGAATAAAAAAACCCTGTTTATTAGGTAACGTTTCACTCTCTGCTTAAAACTCTTAGCTGGTAGAGCTCTAACATAATCTGGTAAAACATTAAAACATTTTATAGCAGCCTGGACCATCCTCTTAGACGCCAATATGTGAGTACCAAATTGTGTTTTGAACGAGTGTCATGGTCATGGACATCTTCATGAGCTCGAAACTGACCCTCATACTGCTTAACATACAACAGACACTCCAACACGTATAAACAAGGCACAGTCAGCAGACCAAGACCCCCATCATCTCTGTAACCCAAACCAGACATCACTCTCACTGCCCTTCTTTGCAGACTAAACACCCTGTGCACCTCAGCCGAGGTGCAAGAATCGCATATGAGATATGGGCATAAAAAACAGCAAAATATGCAGTTTGTAATAAATCAGTTGAGACACACTTATATAGGTTTCGGAGCACATAAAGCGCCCTGCTGAGTTTCCTCGCAAGAGCATTAATATGTTGACCCCACGGCAGCTTTGGATCTAAAACCACTCTCAGAAAGCGTACCTCCGCCTGGACCATCCTCATTCTCTACATCTGATAAATCTCTCATAGAGATTATTACCCGGCTTGTTTTGTCAGCATTCAGGAGCAGAACCAGTTTTCAGCCCTCTCCTGTGCCGCCATTGACTCATTCAATGAATCTTCATAAGTATCTGCAGCATGTGAAACCCTTGTGTCATCAGCAAAGAGTGTGTCTCCCTTTTAGGAAGATAATTTATACACACATGGAAATAGTCTAGGGATATGGAAAATTTCAGGTGACTTTGAAACTTAAAGAACTTTCCTAAAAAAGAACGGATCTTCATGACTCATGAAGCTTCCAGAAGGATACTGTATTGTCTTTGAAAAACGGCTGTTCAAAGTAACTTAAAGTTATTAGGTGATATTATACGCAGTCCTTCAAAGAGCGTTTGAATTTTTTTACAAACGTTGAATGAGCGCGTTTTACATAAAATTACGAAACTTAATTTTCAATTCCATTTTTAGCTAAAACAAGTCTTCTGCTCAAAAAACCTTAATGGGGAGACGTTGTTATCTCTTTTTATTAAAGAGACAGAAACAATTTTGTAAAACTCCATCTTTTTAAGATTAGACCTAACACAACAGCATCAGTGGTCGTTCAATTGTGATAAAATCAAGTAAAGCCGATAAATGTGTTCGAAAGTAAAACAAATTATACAGGGTGACTCAAATATTTGTTGTTTCCGATATTTCATCCTATTTTTATTAGTTATGCGACCGTCTGTTTACTTCTTTATATGTTTATGCGAATCCTTAAGAAACGTTTAATTGTCTATATTATGTACAGGGTAAAGTAAAAGATGCAAGTGGAAAACAGGAGAGAGCGATTTTTTTTTAACTTTTAATAAAAAAAAAACTAACTTGTAAAAAATGTAAAGACACCATTAAAACGTTAAAAGATACTCAATAGGCTGTGTGCCCACCACGATTATTAATGACGCCCTTACACCTTCTTTGCATACTTTGTATCAAATGATCTAAGAATGCTTGTGGTATTGCCCACCAAGCTTGTTGTTTGTTGTTGTTCATGAAACCTTCTTTGCATACTTTGTATCAAATGATCTAAGAATGCTCCAAGAATGCTTGTGGTATTACCCACCAAGCTTCCTGTAAAGCAGCGGGACTGGGCGGGCCACGGCATGCTAGTAGCATTATCTTCTAAAAATGTTCATGAAACCTTATTTGCATACTTTGTATCAAATGATCTAAGTCTGCTTGTGGTATTGCCCACCAAGCTTCCTGTAAAGCAGCGAACGATTGGTCGCGGTTTTCGAAACGACCTTCTTACCTTAGAACTCGTCTTTGGGACATGCTCCCATGCTCGTTCTATCGGATTTAAATCCGGGGACTGGGCGGGCCACAGCATACCTTAGTAGCATTATCTTCTAAAAATATTCATACCATTCTTGCGATGTGCGGTTTCGCATTATCGTGCAATAAGCGAAAAGCTGTCCCCAAGGGCAGCTGCATATGGAACGACAACTGGTTGAAGTCTTTCTTTTACATAGCAATTGGCTTTAGGAAAGTTGTCTGGCCGAATTAGGTCGGTTCTTCCTCCTATACTGATCCCCCCAAACCATAACAGTTCCGCCTCTGTATGAATGAACCTCTTGTACATTATTTAATCATGCTTCATTACCTGGAGTTCTCCATATTCGTACACGTCTAGAGTCAGGATGGAGCCCAAAACGTGATTCGTTCTTAAAGAAAATAGGAGCCCATTGAAAATTGTCCCATAAAACGTGTTCTTGAGCCCATATTAAGCAGACGACACGATTTCCTTTTGTGACTGGTTGACATCTCAAAGGTCTCCTATATGTTAGGGCCGCTTCGTGCAATCTATTAATGAACGTTCTGGATGTTATCTGTATACCTACCGTGGGTCTGTTGTAGTCTCATCCAGATGCTGTTGTAGTCGGATTTCTTCTTGTAGATAATTGCAAAAAACGGTCTTGATTTTGATTGGTAATGCGACGTGGTCCTAGGTGCCTTTCGGATACAAGCCATGCTTCATGATAACGGACAGAATGTCGAGAGATAAAACTTTGTGTCGTACCAATCGCATGCGCCGCATCGATCGGTAGCATACCGGCTTCAAAAATAGCAATGGCTCTTAACATCTGCTCCCATGTTAAAGGTTGTCTTTCGATTTTCACTTTTAAGCACACAAATGTCTGGATTTGTCTAACGAACACTACTCATTCACTTGATTGCCAAGTATTAATTTATTCAATGTTACCATGAAGTCAAGAACGGTACAATAAGGTAACAGGTAGATCATTTCATATAAAGTTTGCAGGAAAATGTAGGCTATAAACGTTTGAATATCTTTCAAAGTTTTATTGGTACTTTTTTATTTTGGATGTTAGAATTATTTTTGATTAAAAGTAAAAAAAGCGCAGTGATATTGAAGTATTGCCATGGCTCGCCCATTTAAATCCGATAGAATTGCATGTGACATGCTCCAAAAAATAGTTCTATGGGAAGGTTACCTCGACCGCCACCAACTTCCTGCACAGGAAGTTTCATGGGGACTACGACAAGCAGACTTAGATCATTTGATACAAAGTATGCAAAGAAGGTGTAGAGCCGTCATTAATAATCGTGGTGGGCACATGACCTATTGAGTATCTTTTATTGGCATAACGGTGTTTTTTAATTTTGTATAAGTTAGTATTGTTTTTGATTAAAAGTTATAAAAACGCTCTCTCTTATTTTTGATTTGCATCTTTTACTTTACCCTGTACATAATATAGAAAATTAAACGTTTGTTAAAGATTCACATAAACAAATAGAGAAATAAACATACGGTCGCATAAACAATAAAAATAGGATTAAATATCAGAAATAACAAATATTTGAGTCACCCTGTATAACTTGTTTTGTTTTCGAATACATTTATCTGCTTTATTTGATTTTATCACAATTGAACGACCACTGATGCTGATGTGTTACGTCAAAAAGATAGGGTTTTACAAAATTGTTTCTGTCTCTTTAATAAAAAGAGATAGCCACGTTTCCCCATTAAGATTTTTTGAGCAAAAGACATGTTTTAACTACAAATGAAATTGAAAATTAAGTTTCGTAATTCTACGTAAAACGAGCCCATTCACTTTTTTTAAAAATTTTCAAACGCTCTTTGAAGGACCCCGTATAATATCACCTAATAACTTTAAGTTACTTTGAACAGTCATTTTTCAAAGACAATACAGCAACCTTTTGGAAGCTTCATGGCTCGTGAAGATCCGTTCGTTTTTAAGAAAGTTCTTGATGATTCAAAGTCACCTGACATTTTCAATATCCCTAGACTATTTCAATGTGTGTATATATTAAAAACAGAATGGGGCCCAGGACCGAGCCTTGTGGCACTCCAATATTAATTACACTCTTCGTTGACGTCGCACCGGCAACCCCTACCACTTGACACCTGCACAGAAGGTGCAGTAAGACTCAACAAGTTTGACACTGTTCGGACTAAAGTTATAATAGTTGAGTTTTTGAAGAAGGATACCATGGTCGACACTGTCAAAGGCCATGCTGAGATCACATAGCAGAACTGAGTTGTACTGCATGTTATGAAATGCCTCTATTATATCTGAAACAAGACTTATAATACCTAGGACAGTGCTTTTATTTTCTCTGAAGACGAATTGGCATTTGTTTCAAAGAAGTTTGTAATTTTAATGGCCATGCACCTCTCTAGAATTTTAGAGATTATAGGCAGAAGTGATAGGTATTGGCCAATAATGTTGAGGCAATGAGGGGTCGCCCTTCTTGAAAATTGGTACCACAATAGCCATTTTGAGAACTTCTGGAAAAATGTTCTGTTGAGAACAAAAATGGATTAGTCAAGTCAAGGGAATGATAATACAGTTTTTAATTGTTTTGATTAATTTTACAGTAAAACCATAAAGGTCACGGCTCTGCTTATTTTTTTAGGTTAGCAATTATATCCCTGACTTCATTAAAGGTTACCTCAGAGAAACAGAGATAAGTTGTTGGTGATGTGCTTCCACCAAGATAGTTCAAGGGATTATTATTTGAAAATGGAATACTCTTCACTATATTCTGAGCTACAACTACTGGTGATAAGTTATTTTTGCAATCAACTATCTCCTTACCCTTGCTCGATGTTTGTTTATTAGCTGTCACATTGTTTTAGGTGGATTTTGAGAAGAGCTAATAAGGCTGTCATTTGCCCTTAATTTAGCCTTTTTTATAGCATCTTACTAGAGCTTTTTATAGTCTCTAAATTCTTGTTCGATTCCTATAAAGATATATTGACGTTTTAGTTCTCCTAAAAAGTTCAGATGCTCCCTCATCGCTTAAAGGCCATCACTAAACCAGTTGATGGTATAGGAGTGGTCAGACCGAACAATATAAGATTTTCCTGGGAATGCTTGCTGGTATGCACCTTCCACCAATCTTGTTAACTTCTCAAATTGACATCACTGTTCTCCCCAATAAATTCCCATGACAAATCATCTACAATATCATAGAATTTGTTGAGACCCCGTTGTGTTATCGGTCGACATACCTTTCGAGACTGAGTGAAGCCACCTTCAGTTATTTATCGGAATCATACACTCCACCACTTGCGACCTATGATCAGATATATTCACATCAGCCACGCTCACAGGGCATATATTCATGTCAGAGCTCACAAAGATGTTGTCCAGACAAATTGTCTAGTCATGTTGATTCAAATACTGTCTTTCCAGGCCAAAATTCACCAACGCGTCACACAAGCGAGCTGCTTCAGCCTGACCTGTATTAAAGTGAACATTAAAGTCACCTGCGACCATTAGATTTACATTGGATGTATAATTACCTATATATTTTGAAAAGCCATATATTTGAATATACATAGGTAAATAGGTACAGGCTTATTAACTATATTTTGACTAGTAGATAACTTTTGTCTGCGGACCTAGATAACATTTAAATTAGGAAAGTTGTAGAATTTCTTTCAAACCGCCAAAGAATTTGATATCAGAAATAACTAATGCCTAACTTATTTTTTTTTTAATGGAACACCCTATATATTGATACATATTTGGATTTTATGTAGAACTGTGAACATATTTCATGTATCATAGCAATGTTATACTTAATAATTAAGACTGTGTTCGAGGTAGTAATGACTGAAAATCGCATTTTTAATATATTCTTTTCTACACCCTTTATATAAAGTTAGTGCAAATTAAAACTTTCATTGCATCCTGCTAGTCTAGCCAGACATATCCTATTTGTCTATTTATTGCACATCATAATAAAATTGCTAATACTTTGTTATTCGAACATTAAGAAATTAAATAGTGTTATAAAAATTGGGTGTCGGTAAGAATCGCATCATTATTAAACTGTATATTTGGCAACAAAAAGCATTGCAGGAACTTAAAAATATCTACCGACGAATTATGGAAATTTAATTATTTACCGGAATATTGATATGCTAAACAGAAGCAGAAATTATCTCGACAACCGACAATTCGTTATCTAAGATTCACATAATGTCATTGAAATAATATTGATTCAGGGCTATATGGATTATATTATACATCAATTTAACATGAAATCAGTGGTACCCTAAGGCAGTCATTTATAGGCTCATTTATTTAATATATTTTTAAGGGATAGACAAAAAGCAGCTTTTAGTAGATATGGGTAAACTAATTTGGTCGTTTAATTCTTAGTTGAGACCATGGATAATTGAAAATATGCTAATGATATGATTAATTTAAGATCCTTAGGTTCGGTTTCTTCAAGCGCAGATAACTTTAATCTTCAAATATTTACTATGACAACGATTGTTAATAGATAGATATTTATTGGCTAATTATATATGACAAAATGTGTCATTACAAGCCATAAGCAAAAAGAAACATTAAAACAACTGTATGTACAAGCTTTTTTTAACAAAAAAAAACAGTAACCTAGTATTAGATAAGACGTTTTTGCAATTAAAACACATGCATAAATACATCAATTAAGATGTTTTTCATTTTCAATGCCTACTCGCACTGACCTAACATTATTTTACATTGTATTATACCACTATGTCGGGGTTTAAAACCTTCGAGAAAATCCACTAGAATACAAAACTTCCGTATTGTGGATAAAACTCTGTTTTATTGTATTATAACATTAAAATTAAAATTATTTTTTGAGCACCTTCTCATGAAAAGTACTCCTCAAAAGTGTAATATATGATGATACATTCCATATCCACATGATGCGCTTACTCTCTAATACTAGAATTGTACCATTTCTTGTTCCCATATAAGGTACCACTTTATACAGCATTAGTATTAAATGGAATTTCACTTAAGTTGGTGTTTCCTTTTTCCCTCAAAGATTTGCATGGTTCATATTAACCATAATAAATATTTATTATTATTAAGACAGTATTTGAACTCAGTCGAGTATATAACAAAAAGTATAAAAAGCTTCTTATAGAAAAATCTCTTAACTTTATTCTTAAAAGCATTCACATCAAGAATCCTGACATCAGGTGGCACGCTATTAAAGAACGTCATTGCGCCACTCCTAGCTTGTGCAAGTCTGAGAGGTCGGGGTGCTAAATTTGATCAATTTCCTATTGGATAGTTACGGATATCAAAATTGGGGGTTTTGTTTAATATATGTTAAGCATTGAAAGATAAGGAAGAATCAATATAAACTGCTGCTTGCATATTTCAGACCCGAAAATTCTAACACATTTTCTTTGAAGTTTGAAAATATTTTTTGAATGTGGTGAGCATCCCATTCTAGGAGATCATAAGAAATGTTAGAACCAAATGCAGAAAGCAACGTTTCCAAAGAGACACAGCGAAATAGATTTATTATCAGATAGCTAGACAGATAATTTCCTACCAAGCTGAACCAAGTATGGCCCACAAGTAAACCCCCTGTCAAGCTGGATACCCAACAAGTTCAGCTCACCATAACCCGAAGATAAAACGTAATTTGAACTGTCCCTAGAAAGACTTTATAGCCTGGATCTTGGTCAAATTTAGTGAAAGTCTATTAGAAAAAAACAGTTTTGAGCATTTGACAGTGAGACAGTTTTATGTTTGCAATTTCTAATTAATTTTGATGATAGGAATTATATAAAGTGAAATCATCTGCAAACAGGATCAGATTGCACTGTCGATGGAGCACGGTAGATTATTTATATATATTCAGGACAGCAGCAGTCCCAAAACAGACCCCACATCTCAGGACCTGCCTGCTGGATGGACTCTGGTTGAAGGATACATACTGATTTCTATTTGAAAGGTAGGATTTTAGAAGAAGAATGGTGCTTTGTTTGAAGTTATAATAAGCTAGTTTTTGTAGAAGGATGGCATGAGATATACAATCAAACATCTTGGTCAAGTCAAGCAGGAAGCATATGTGTCGTACCTCGTTTCAAAGCCACCGAAAATATGACTAGTGAGACACACGAAGGCCAAAAAAAAACATTAATTTGTGATTTTAGGGCAAACTCAAAAGCCTTAGGCCATAGGAAATAGAGATGGAGCGGTAGTTGGAACAATGCTTGATTGAACCCTACACAGGGTGTTCGTTATTGAGATGCTAATATTTAAGGGGGTGATTCTTGAACCTATTTTAAGAAAAATAGTTCATATGCACTTATGTCCTAAACGTCTTAACTTTTGAGATACAGGATGATAAAGTTTGCCGAAAAAAAAATCAATTTTATATAATAACTGTGATACTATTGTAGATATCTTTATGAAATTTTGTGCATGTCTTCTATGTGCAAACAATTTGATTATTTCTACCAGTGGCGTGGGTACGGGTTTTGCATTGAATATTTTTGGATACAAAAATGGTACGCCACTGCTTTCTCTTAAAATAAAAAATATTATTGAATTTCTCATTTATATCTGAGTAAATTTGATTTCTTTGTGTTCTTTCGTCCGCATGGTTTTCGCATAAAAAATTAACAATCGTTTTACTTCAGGGTCAAATCGCTAAAAATGTGATTGCGGTGACTGTTGTGTGGAACTCTTTTTTTTCTTTTCTCAAGCTATTACGTTCGTTTAATGTATTGTTAATTAATTCAGAAAGAATTAATTGATTTTGCTTTAGGAGAAGATAAAAGAAAACTTTGAAGTGCCAATTAATACTACATTAGAATTTCAGCGGGGGTTTCAGCTGGCAGAAAAACGATTTTTATTTTTTTAATCGAAAACCATGCGTCGGACGTAAGAGAATCAAGAGATCAAATCTGTTCAGAAATAAATGAGAATTTAAAAAATAATTTTTACTTTAAGAGAAAGCAGTGGCGTACCATTTTTTTTCTCCAAAAATATTCAATGTAAAACCCGTACGGACGCCACTGGTAGAAATAATCAAATTGTTTGTGCATCAGAAAATGCATCTTCCAAATTTCATAAAGATATTATTTTATATTTCCAATATAAGCCTTTCCAGAGTGAGCTTAATCAATGATCTTGGAGTCATCTTCGATACTGAATTGAGGTTCAATGAACATATTTACAGTGCAATCTCCAAAACATTCAGGATGGCTGGATTCATTATGCGAACTTGCTTTGATTTCACTAATATTGATGTTTTGAGGATACTTTATTACTCATTGGTGCGGAGCCATCTTGAATACTGTTGTATTGTCTGGTCCCCTTCAGACTAGACTGTCAGATTCCTACGCAGGAAACTTCACATCAAAAGAAGTGACTTTTCCGGTACTCAACGCCTGACTCTTTTAGGCTTGGAGACTCGTCGAATTTACTTAACAATACTGTTTGGTTATAATATAATCAGAAATGAGATTGATTGCCTTGATCTACTGCTTTGATCTATTTTTGAATGCTATCACAGAACACTCATCTAATTGATCCATTTTCGGTACACAGATATTGCACTGATCTTGGGCACAATAGTCCCTCAAACTGGATTATAGAGTGTTTTAGTATGTATGTTCTCACTGAATTTCAACTGGGGTGGTCTACACACAAGTTTAAAACTAAGCTAAAACTTTTCTTATCTTGCCATGACCACTCGTTCAATGACTATTAACGTCTTGCATTTCCGTCATGACATGTACCCCCATTGTTTGGAAATTTTGAGTATTCATTTATTTTACTTGCTCTTGTTTGTGTTGTATTTTATTATTGTTGTCAGATTAATTTATAGTCTTGCATTTACCGTATTAGGTGCGTAATGTTTTGAAACTAGTTTATATTGCATTTATTGATATTGTGATTGATTACTGTACTATTTGGAAGTATCTTCTGTAAGTACTGTTGTTCTAAATAAATAAATAAATTGCTTGTCTGATTAATAATTTCTGATTATTTGCCACATAGATGTCTGGGGATTATTTGGCCACACAAAGAAGTTGTCACGTGTAAGTAGTTATTTAGCATTTGAAATTTCAGTTCTATATCTTTTCCGATAAGCGAAACAGTATCTCTGGGCACCGAGGTACAATTGTAGCTATAGTAATTATTCTACAAATAAGGTTACTCAGACTTGAAGAAACAGAGTTAGATTTGATAATTCTTGTAACAACGCATTAAGGTTTCAATTTAATAATGGTTGCAATTGTATACATAAATATTACAATAATTGTGTCTAATACAAGGGAGTAGTTAGAACGTTATTTGAAACTGTTGATAAATATTGACCTTGGAAATTTGATAAATAAATAGGATCATAACACTGGAATGTACTGATTCACCATTCAACAGTTATCAAGGGAAATGATCTATACACATAAATAATAACACCTACAGCATTCAGAAGACGTCTCATTGCCATTTCGTGGTTCCATATGCATTCGCAAGGATTGAATCCACCTCCACCAGCACCTTCGTCACCCATGCTAAATAATTGGTTTAAATAGATCTAAAAATAAATGACCATACCTATTGCGATTTCTTTGTAAATTTTCACCTAAAGGTCTTACCAGCTGTTTAAAATAAAAATATCACAACAGAAAATACCGATTTAGTTTCGCTTAAAATCTGTAAAATGTTAACTAAACCATTCTGCACAAATTGTTGAAAAATGTATTTATATGTTCTTTATTTACAATAGTAGAAATCAGAATCAGCTGTGTTGTCACTTTTTCGTCTAGCTGTCAACGACGACGCTCCTTGGGCCTATTATGGATGCTGCAAGCCGGACTGCCTAATGCCAAAGTATTTGATCAGTCGCTTATTATTTTTTTTAATAATTCTGATATCTTTAGGCTGTATTTGATATTTATTTTAAACAATTTGATTGGTTAGTTTATTTTCAAACATAGTTCTTTCTTTCAAGTTTGCCATGACCGATTGTAGATTGTAGCAAGCAGCTACACCAAGCTGCTTGCTATTGTTGACCTAGTTCAGTTCACACCAGGGTGCTGGGGTAGATAAAATGTGCTGTTTCAACACCGACTCGACATAAGTTGGTATTGGTGGAAGGTAGAAATCAATTTAATTGGGCAATCCCAACAATATTGTACGAATTCAATTCAGCGTTCTTGGGGCGATGCAATTCAGATATGCTTTATTATCATAAATACATAGTATTTGTAGACAAAGCTTATTAAATTACATAAGTATGTAACTAATGTGGAAAATAAAATGTTACAAATAAAAGTTAAAAACAAAAGGTTAAAACTTGGAAGAGCACAAAAAGAATTAACAAAATACAGTTTTCTTTTAAACAAGCAATATGCATGCATAAATTAATCAATTAAACGGACACCTAAACTGTATATAATAAAGGAAATAAAACAGAAAAAAGCGACAGAGTTTACTCCCAGCCATCTGCAAAATACTCTTCCAAGCTATAAAATGCCCTACTTTTTAGGAGTGATCCCATTGATCCATTAAAACTGCAGTTTTTATGATCTGGTGGATGGTTAAATATTTTAATGCTTAAATAAATTAGGGAATTCCTGGTTAATTCGCTTCTAGGAATGGGCATTGGGATATTACTATTTTGTCGGGTATTATTGTGTCTTTCAGAGCCAAAGTTGGCCAGATACATCTTGTATTTTTTATACATTAGGCAGCAAGTTTCCACTATAAATAGACAGCACAATGTCAATATCTTCAAGTTCCTGAATAAAGGCCTACATGTTTATCTTGGGCCTATGCGACCAACATACCTAATAGCCCTTTTCTGCAAGACAAAAAAAGAGTTAATAAGATACCGACTGCAAGAGCTCCAAAATGCAATTCCATACCTCTGATGACTCTCTACAAGGGAATAGTAAACATTTCTGGCAGCCTCCAAACCCAGCTCTTTTGCCACATCCCTGACAGCGTAACACCCACTAGCTACTTTCTGTCTCAAGATTGAAATGTATTCATGGAACTTCAATTTATCGTCAATGACCACTCCAAGGAACGTATTACAGCTACTAATTTCTAAATATTTATCGTTTAATACTATTTGCTCGGTACAAGTGAATTTGAAGCTCAATAAGTTAGTCTTATCAACATTTAAGGAGAGGAGATTAGCGTCGCACCATTGTTAAACCTTCCATTGAAGTACGCATGTCTCAACCACGCACACCGTCTCCCGAGATTGTGCTAGAAGAGATATATTTTCGCTCTACTTGTTTTGTTCCGAACGATATAGAGATTGCACTATTTCATCCAAGTGGGCGTACCCGAACGTGCTAAGAGCGCGAAAAGAGTTGCCAATCCGAACTTACCAGGACCATAACCGACTTCACTTACTAGCATAGAAGAGGTAAATCCTGCGAGCCAGGCTACTTTCGTAATGGTATTTGTCGTTTGCCAGTGTGTTTGTTTAAATTGATCCAAATTTAAACAATGTTGTATATTAATAGTAGTGACACTGTTGTCAATTCATCAATACGATTTTTTTGGAGGGCCGAACTACCATTATTAACCTGACATGCGCATCTCAGTTCTGGACAACAGAGGTTGGTTTGACGCAGTTTTTACATACTTTTCTTAGGCTTTCGATGAAACTGACCGTAACTTAGTCTCGGAGAAGCTTAGATCCTTGGGAATTAACAGCGAGTTTGTTTTTTTTTAAATCACAACTGATTGGCTGGACCCAGAATGTTCAGTGCAATGGCTTTAGGTTGTCATCACTTCTTGGAACATCAGAACTTCAAATTTGGGACCTCTACGTTTTTTGATAATGATAGATGTACAATATCAAATATTTGCTGATGATTTAAAGACATGCGCCCCAGTTGAGGGCCCTGCGGGTTGTAAGAGGTCGCAGAGTACGATTAGTTCTGTTCAGGATTGGTATACTATAGTAATAGGTTACTACCTAGCAATAAAACATGCTCTGTGATGACTTTTATCAGAATGCTGAATCCTTTACTCTATGATTATTCTATAAATCAAAATAAGAAAGAGGGTAGAAGAGACCTGTGATTTGAGGGTGGTACTGGATTGTAAATTGTCCTTTAATAATCACGTAGATAAAGTTTTTCCGAAGCATCTTGAATGCTAAGATATATTTATGGAAATTGTAGTTATTTTAATAACACTGATGCTCTTAAACCTTTGTTTCGTTCTTTAGTAAGAAGCAAACTTGAGCATGGATCCTTGATTTGAACCCCATTTTATAACAGATATATAAGCGTCTTGGAACAAGTACAGCGAAAATTCATGAAATACCTGATTGAGACAGTTTAACCTAAATTCTCTACAGAAGCGAAAAGATCTTAACGCTGCCACGTTTGTTTATCATTTGGTCAGTGGAGGTGTTAAATGCCTTTCCTGTCGAGCCATATAAACTTTGCTATACCTAGATAGTCGAGTAGGGCTGGTAACTTTTTCTACTTGCCTACAACTAGTTCCAACCTGATATTTAAATCGCCTATGTACAGAATGTGTTCCGTTTAAAAGAGGATAGCTTGTAGCTGTGATATCTTGCCATGCCATGTAGGTAGTCTTTTTGTTTGAACTATCTCCAATTTGTTATAATTGTAAGAATTATATACATGTGAACGTACATGTTTCTCTTAGAAGAGTTACATAATACAAGGGCCTTGGGGTCATATTTGATGCATCATTGCCTTTTGTTCCTCATATATCCGAAGTTGTTGCAAGGTCCCTGAAAATGATAGGGTTCATAAAGCGCTGAACTAAACACTTCGATAACATTGCTCCGATTCGTCTGTTATACTGTGCGTTGGTACGACCGCTCCTAGAATACTGCTCATCTATCTGGTATCCAAAGTATACCACACATGTACATGCATTTGAGCAGTTTCAGCGAAAATTCGTCCGATATTTGGATTTTAAAGCCAACATAGGCCCACCAGATAACTTTGTCTACAACTATGAGATATTATATAGGAAATTCAACATTGTTATTTTAATGGCAAGACGTAGCCATAAGGACTTGAAACTGGTTTATCAGTTGGTGAATTCACTGGTTGATTGCAGTGACCTTTTATCTCTGATATGTCTCCACGTCCCCTCAAGGGACACACGTTCCACCATAACCTTCTCCAAACAGTTTCATCGGATCAATTATGGTTACAATGCTTTCATCTCGAGAGTCTCTAAGTTAGCTAACTGTCATCATGTTCTCAATTTATTTGGTTCGTTTTCAGATTTTGCGAGGTAACTCAGATTACTGTGTTGACATAGCCTACAACTGAATGTTACTATGTTATTATTTTGTAGAATTTATTTCTTTTTATTGAAGTTTCAAGATTTGTTGATTGTTTGTATGATCATTTGGTTCGCTTTGTTGGATAGTTGTTAATTGTTAGTTTTAAATTTATAGTATTAACTTTATTAAACACAAGTTAACTGTTATTGGGCATGGCCCGTGAAATAAATAAATAAATACAATTTCTTTAGATGCACTATGTCTGAAGAATAAACTGCTGAACGTGTTACGAAGTTTTTTTAAAATGTGTAACGCAACGAGGAGAGCGTTATAAAATGTGTGACTTGTAACTGCACAAAATATATATTGAATATAAATAGAGATATACCGCGACTCAACTTTTCTTACGGGTAGTTTTTGCGTTACGTGTAAAAAATAAATAAGAATTAAAGACTTTTTGTCGCAATGCCTTTTTGTCGCTTACCATTAACCTCAAGCCAACTCCCTTTGACAAGGTAAAAATATTCCATCTGGTGTTCCGCAGGGGTCCCATCTGAGGCCTTTTTATTAATGATATTTCCTCCTGTTTCAAAAATAGAAACTTTTTGTGCTTTGCTGACAACTTGAAGTTCTTTGCACCTATATCTGTAGTCGAAGACAGTATTAATTTACAATTGGATCTTGATAGGCTGAATGAATAGTGTGAAGTTAATGGAATGGAGCTAAACCCTGCTAAATGCAAGGTCTTCTGCTTCTCCAAGCGATGTGATTCAGTTCAGTATGATTATCATATTGACCATATTCTTCATAGAACGGGTTACATAATACAAGGGCCTTGGGGTCATATTTGATGTATCATTGCCTTTTGTTCCTCATATATCCGAAATTTAATTAAAGTTCCTTTAGATTTGATTACGGGTAGTTTTTGTTACGTGCAAAAAATAAATAGTAATAGTAATTAAAGAGTTTTTATCATAATGCATTTTGACACCCACTATTAGCCCAAGCCGACCCCATAAAGAAAAAAACTAAAGTAAATAAGAGGTCCTGTTGCGGAGATCGAACCCAAAGGGACCGTCACTTTAATGAGAGAGACTGAGCCACATACCAACGTGTTAGGAGCTTCCGATGTAATTTAGTTTAAAGCTTGTCCACAAGCGTGCGGTGCGCGCGTACCTATTAAACTGTGCAGGAAATAGGCATTATCGGTTTTCTTTTTGTGCTGACGAAGTTTCACTTCTGGTGTGTGATCTACAAGCGTACTCATTTTTTTCATTTTCCTTTCGTTGTGTTGTAATCATTTTTAATATGTAGTGCTTTGTATTTAATTAATTGTGAATTGATAACCAGGTGTTAATATCTATGAGTCATCGAAGCGGGTCTTCTTTTGAACTGTGTGAGACACTGTGAGAAGAGGTGTTTTGTTTGCGAAAGTACCTACTAGCTACTTAAATTTAGCACCCCTCTCGGAATAGTTTTTTCATTTCTGGTTTAATGATCACTCCTTTCATTTTAATACACCTAGAACTTCATCAGCACATTAATACAAGAGCAAAGCAGGCAGCTCGGGTATTCTATTTTCCAAAGATGATAATTTCAGACAGAAACGGATAGATGCGATTCCCAGTTCTAATTTTGATCTTTCAAAGACCGCCATAGTCTTAAAGTGACAGTATATGGGAATATATGATGGAACTTTAAAAAAAAATCCCGTTAGATTTAAACTTGAATTAAAGACGTGTCTGTATTTTCCAAATTCGTTCAAATATTTGTTAAAAACGGTTTTAATTCCTAGAAAGACACCTGAAGAACAAAAGTGCTAACAAATTAAACGTACCAATAAATCGTATGAAATATTTGAAAAGGCAGATTTGTTAAAAAGTTCTGAAGATTTGTTTTTAAATAATATGAATAACTAAACTAATCTTTCTAGCAGCTGGTCTATTAAAATTCTAAATAATCCTGAAAGTTGCTCTTAGCCTACGCCCTAAAAAAAGTAAAATCTGTTATGCGACAGACCTACGCGAATTTCCATATATCTGTCTCACAATGTAATACCACAGCTTATTATAAGCTGTGGTAATACGCGCGATATACTTAGAAAAACCTTAATATTATTTTTTTATGTCAATTTTAATGCGTCTGTTCCATTGTGTCGCAGTTATGACGGAACAACGCAAATGGAGACATTCCCTAAAATATCACGAAATTAAAACGACAGTTATCATAGGTTTTTATAATATATAATAACATATATGCGAATTTACTTCACTTGGAAATACAGGAAAAATGCACTAATGTAAAACCCGCCGTTGGATCAACGGCCTTTTATTGGCATTGATGGCTCGAATCGAACTGAGTTGGATTCTTTTGATTGGTTTAAAACGTGCAACGGTGCCAGATCAATATTTATAAAAATAAAAGTTAACAATTCCTCTCTTAATAGTGGATTATTTTCAAGTTCTTTTCACCGATCTATCGGTGGTTCTTTTGCGATCAAAAGATAACTTTATTACTGGCTTTATGTTCGAAGATCGAAGGTTTAAAACATTTGAAAACTCTTTTAATTTGTTAAGTGAAAAGTTATAAGTAAATATAATTAAAGGCTTCATAAGTGGCAAATGCACTATTTTTTTATTATAACAGCTTAACACACTATACTGACGTCACAGTTTATACCGTACCCGAATCAGTTAAACAACTGTTACTCTCCACGTGTCTTGAAGCCAAGCGCTTCAACCAATAGGAGAGCTGGCCGCTGAGAGTTCTTATTTTGCGCCTGCGCTCAATGAGTGAACGATGCCTTTATAAATAAAGCATCAGTTCGGCACATAATATGGTTCGGCATATATGTATGTCTCTTTTCAATAAGATACCGCCTGTAAAGAGGAAGAGATAGAGGTAGTGTTGGCGAGAATTAACCGTAAGACGAGGCACGCAACAGGCTTGTATTGTGCTTGTATTCAGATGAGATTTCGAATATTGATTTTCTGCGCGGCGACAGGTAAAGTATGTTGATTGAAAAGGAACCGAAACGTGAAAACTACCATCTTGTCTGTTCGAGAGTCGGCTTTGTTTGTAGTGCTGATTTCGCGAATTTTGTGTATTAGATCCACGGACCAGCTGGCCGTATAATTCTGACGTTTCCAACTAATAATGCGCGTGCTCGAAATATGAGAATTCATGAAAAAAAATAGAATTTGGCTTCACTAACATCAAAGGCGCCGGCTCAGAGTTGTATAACTGATTCGGGTACGGTATAAACTGTGCTGACGTAGCTATTAAACATAAACGTTTCGTAATTGTCCAAACAACCACTTGGAATTCTAATATTTTGGCTAGTTCATTCTCCAACTAGTTCATAATAATGAACAAATTCTCATTACAAGTTCACTTAAAAGAACTAATAAGCACATCTCTATATTGAAAGTCGCCCCCTCTGTTTTTTTCCCACTGTATTATTTTTGCCATACGAATGCGCCATCTATCCTTAAAAGGCCGAACTAAATGTGATTTGCGTTGGGGGTTGTCCAAAGTTCAAAAATAATAAGATATTTCGTACGGATTTTGCATACTAGAAACGGTTTGTCATTGTAAGAATAAACAATCATAACGGAGGCTGTTTAAAATTTTAGGATATTTCCAGCTTCTGTAATATCAAGATAACATAAATAGCATTTGAATGATATTTAGTTTCAAGGTAAAATTCAAAGTGATATATTTCGAATACAAAAGAGATCACGAACTGTGGTTTTTTGAATTCGCGTCTACCTACTGCAATTTTGAGCCTTCACGCATGCGTACGTGCTACTTCATATATTTTCAAAGTTCTTTTTTCTTGATGTTGAACATTGCCTTGGGTTATTAGTTTTGTTTGGTTGCGCCCCCGAAGCGAGCGGAGGGCCACGCGTGAAGTAAAATATTAAATCGACAACACCGGGCTGCTGCCAAATGCGCAGGTCCGAAGGTTGAAAATTTGCGGTAGGTAGACGCGAGTGTTTTTTGAATTTTAGAGGGGAACGTCGACGACAAACTAGCTGAAATCGCTGTGATTAAAGAGAGCAGTATTTGTTTTATAGATTTGATTTATAGATTTCCGTATTCCAAAAATCTTCGTATTTATCCAAATATAGTTTGAAAAAATGAAAATTCAAGGAAATTTCTTTGCGTTTTGCGCAATCATGGCGGAGGCTGTTTAAAATTTTAGGATGTTTATAACTCTTTTAATATCTAGAGAACATAGGAGTGATATTTACTCTTAAGATAACATTCAAAGTGATATATTTCGAATACGAAAGAGATAAGCGGTTTTTTGAAGTTTAGAGGGGAACGTCCACGATAAACAGCTGATATCACTTTGATTAAATAGAGCAGTATTTGTTTTATATAAGACACTATAAAAATCCTTCGATTTTTCCAAACATCGTTTTTAAAAATAAAAATTCATGGAAATACGTTTGCGTTTTGTGCAATCATAGCGGAGGCTGTTTAAAATTTTAGGACGTTTCTATAAGGCGTTTAATATCAAGAGAACATAAACAGCATTTGATATCTAATATTTAGTTTTAAGGCAAATTCAAAGCGATGTATTTCGAAAACGAAAGAGATAAACTGTTTTTGAAGTTAAGAGGGGAACATCGACGATAAACAGAGGAAATCACTGTAATTAAATAGAGCAGTATTTGTTTTATAGAGCACATTCCAAAAAACCTTCGATTTTTTTCCAAATATAGTTAAAAAAAAATTTAAGGAAATATATTTGTGTTTTGCGCAATCATGACGAGTGCTGATTAAAATTTTAAGACGTTTCTAACTCCCTTACTATCAATGAGAACATAAACAGCATTTGGATGACACTTAGTTTAAATGTAAAATTTAAACCGACAAGGAAATGCGGTTTTTAGAACTTTAGAAGGAATCGTCGGCGATAAACAGCTGAAATCACTTTCATGAAATAGAGCACTATTTGTTTTATACAGGGCCTTACAAAAACCTTCGATTATTTTCAAATAGTTTTTAAAAATAAAAATTCAAAGAAATATATTTGCGTGTTGCGCAATCATGACGAATGCTGATTAAAATTTTAAGACATTTCTAAGTCCCTTACTATCAATGAGAACATAAACAGCCTTTGGATGATATCTAGTATAAAGGTCAAATTTCAAGTGACAAGGCAATACGGTTTTTTAAACTTTAGAGGGGAACGTCGACGATAAGCAGCTGAAATTGCTTTGATGAAAAAGAGCACTATTTGTTTTATACAGGGTCTTAAAAAAACCTTCGATTTTTTTCAAACATAATTTTTAAAAACAAAAAATTCAAAGAAATATAATAATATGCGTTTTGCGCAATCATGACCAATGCTGTTTAAAATTTTAAGACGTTTCTAACTTCCTTACTATCAATGAGAACATAAACAGTATTTGAATGATATTTAGTTTAAAGGTAAAATTTAAAGTGATAACGAAATGCGGTTTTTTTAACTTTAGAGGGGAACGTCGACGATAAACAGCAGAAATCACTTTTATCAATTAGAGCAGTATATGTTTTATGCATATTATAACTATATTCTTTCCAAATATAGTTTTTAAAAATAAAAATTCAAAGAATTAGTATATCTATTTGGTTTTTGTTCGTTATACGAGAACAAACTATGTACCAATTAGAAAGGACAAATTTGGTAGTTTTGGTAGATATTTTAATAATAGGTATTTTTTCGCAACTCTAAAAAAGGGTCAATGTGTTTTTTCTAATATTTTTTTCTAATAGACGATTCTCCTATAACAAAATCTGCGTACTCGAGATTTTGGAAAAGTGGGAAGATCTCTTTTCAGCGCTCCGTGTTAAATATCTGACCTCCTTTGAATGACCATGATCGTTCTTGTTTTTGTTTATTACCTATTTTCAATGTAAGCGATAATTTATTTATATTTCGAGCCTCTTGGGCACTTTATCACACATTTTTATCTAAAAAGTTCCGTAAACTCGCCCTTGAAAGCTATAGCTTATTTGGTACCATTAGAACACATTTATAAAAAGCTTTCCAATAAGGGATACCTATAATATTTTTTTTTTGTTTCAGTAGCTGGGGCTCACAAGGGGTGTAAGGTGAATCGAGTAATATCAATCATTATTCTACTTCCCCTTTATTATTATATTGACAGAGTTTCAACTGATAGCATGAATATCTCTATATTCTAGTTGAGTATTAAGTATACAGTGTTTTATTTAATCAGCAGCGTAACTAGCCACCTGATCTGGGGGGAGCCTATGGGGGACCTATTATTGTGATATGGATAATAAATCAAAGTCAGCCTTTTCCTGGGGGGGGGGGCTAGTTTGGGTTAGTTGGGAGGGGCCCGGCCCCCCTATAGTTACGCCGCTGTATTGAATATATCTAAAATGTCTCCTATAAGAATTAAAAATGCAATATCAGTTTAGTGATTGAATTTAAAATCATAAATCTGAGCTAATCTTCGGTTTAACAAGGACGAAAGACAGCGGAGCCAAAATTCATATGGAACAGTGTGAATACCGTGACTTATAAGTTACTGTAAGCTTTGTCAAATAATTTGTATTTAAGTTCAATGGGACGCATACGCCCTTTTTATTAAATTGCAGAAATGTAAAACGTATTAGTTAGATAGAATTCCATCATTCTATAGTAAATATCTTTACGTGAACTCGCACTAAGTAGGTAACCGTGTACCGTCATAAAGCGGACTTACATAGCTTTCCACTTTTCTTTGGATAATTAATCAAAAAGTATAGCAAAGGTTCCCTACACTATCCATCGTGGCGACGCGGCGACGCGGGTCGCGTAGCAATCGTAAGCGGATTTGTTCCAACCTCGATCGCATTTGGCTCCTAATTTTTATCGTAATACGGATAGAGACATTTCCCTAAATACCCAGAAAAATTAATTGGTTTTTGAAATTATTCAATTTTCCACAATATTTTATATAGACTTGTGACTATAACAAGTGAGGCCTATCGTACGACGTAAAACATATTTAACTTTTAGCGATAGAGGGTGGCCCATCGAAACTGAAACAGGCATAGTTTTTGGCATTAATGCTGATTATTTGGAACTACAATACATTTATATTGCCAACTTTAAAATATTAACTCCGGTTTAATCTTTTAGCCCCAACTTTTATATTTGAAATAGAAAGCATCCTGTCTATTTCTATGCATATTCGTTTTCTACTGCAAATTTAATTTTTAATGATGTATCACATGTTGATAATCGTTTTAAAGCTCCAAAGACACTGTTAAAGCCATCTTTCAAAAACTCAAAAAGGCCGAACCTATGTGAGGTTATCAATGGCCAGCTTCAATTGTTTATTTTTAAATATATTTATTAATAAATTGTCATTATAATGGCAATGCCCCTTTTGATTCTAACACTCTACTGTTATTTTTCTTTTTCACCAGCTTTGGTTTTTGAATTATTTTTCCTTCACCTTTCTGTCCAAAATTCGGTTACACTCACTGCCATGGGGATTTGTTCAAATATTGATTAAATTTCAAAATAAAGGTCATTGGTTACATTACACGGTATAATACGAAATCTCTAATTAATTGTCTCGTTACAGTACCATTTATCTTCAGTACCCTCCGGAATGTGTGCTTGCCTTAAATAAAAATGAGTATTTAGTTTTAACTAAGCTTTAGGAGCTTGAACTTCAATTTTGTTTAGAGGATATGCTTGTCAACAACATTAAATCAGCACAAACTTTTTACTTTAATGACCTCATGAATTTAATAAAATACATACCTTGTATCGGTGTAGTGAATTCTAATTCCAATATATTCCATATATTTTCCTAGGTTTTGTTGTTTTGATTCATAGAGGGATTGTCCTTATTTTTTTGTTATATTTATTTAATATTTTAAATATTCTCCTTTTAGTTCTCTTGAGTATCTTAAGCTCTCCTAGAAGAAAATGTGGGTTGATTAAAGTATAAACAGGGATGAAAACAACCATGAAAATAAACTTGCTATAAGTCATTTTGGAATAATTACTTACATTTTTACAATTACTACTTCATGGTGGAAGTTATTTGTGGATTGTAAATGTTGTATTGTTTCTTTTTACAGTTGATCTGATAGGCAGAATGAATTGATCCGACTTGAACCACTGAAACGCTTCAGTAAGAAGAGCGGTCTCCTCAAGAAGGCATATAGAATGTCTTTCCTGCCATTTTCGGGTTTAGCTCCGGAAATATCCAGTGAAAACGTACTGGAATTTCTGAAAAGCCACGACCTAGGTGATGAATAGAACATTAATTTATAAAGTCTGCAAGTTTTGATACAAACACCGTGTAACAACTAATGGTTCAGGGGTAGGTGCCCCACGCTGTTGAAAGATCAACATATCACATTTGTATCGTTTTGAAAAGATCTCAAAACGTCTGAAGTATTTGAGTGAAGATAAGAGGATGGATCTTGTTTGGAGCAGATCAGAGAGAAAATATATTTAGGCATCTTCCTCTTCTTCTTCATCTGCTATGACTTATCATCCGAGTATATCCAGGAGAAATGTAGGTACCTAAGTACCCTTCTCCTCCAAATGAATTGTAAAATGTTAAACTGAGGATGTAGATCTGATCATAATAATTATACATTAAGGGCAAACAATACTGCCAACCTCCGCTCTGACCCTCAACAGAAAGCTTTAACAGATGCTCCCTTCCACTAAGTGGGAAGGAAGTACCTTTTCTGTATTCTTTATTCTTTCAAATTCTCATGGAGTGCGTACATTTTACTTAAAACTTCACACAACGATCTAAAAGTGTTAAATCTGGCCACCGTGGAGACCATTCAATAGAACATTTATAAAGTCCGTAAGTTTTGATCCAAACACCCTGTAACAACTAATGGTTAAAGTGTAGTTGCCCCACGCTGTTGGAAGATCAACATATCACATTTAGATAGTTTTGAAAAGATCTCAAAACGTCGTAAGTATTTAAGTAAACGGGTGAGGAATCATCTTGTAGAAATCGCAAAATGAGTAAATGCTACAAGGTATTTTTCGACCATGAGTTTGGAGCAGATCAGAGCCAAAGATATTTAGGCATCTTTCTCTTTTTTTTTCATCGCCTCTCTGCTATGCTTTAACATCCTCGTATATTCAAGGGCATTGTAGGTACCTAAGTACCCTTCTCCTCCTGACAAATCAAAAATATTCAACTGCGGATGTAGATGTGGACATAATAATTATGCCTTAAGTGCAAGCAATACTGCCATTCTGCATCAACAGAGAGCTTTAACAGATACTCCCTTCCACTAAGTGGGAAGCAAATACCTTTTCTGTATTCTCTTTATTCCTCCAAATTTTCGGGGAGTGCGTACATTTTACTTAAGAGTTCACAATACGATCTAAAAGTGGTAAATCTGGCCTCCGTGGTGACCATTCAATATAACATTTATAAAGTCCGCAAATTTTGATCCAAATACCCTGTAACAACCAACGGTTAAGGTGTAGGTGCCCCAAGCTGTTGGATATCACATTTACATAGTTTTGAAAAGATCCTAAAACGTTTTCTTCTCATTTAAATAACGCCGAAAGTACTTGAGTGAAGGTATGAGGAATGATCTTATAGAAGTCATAAATGTGTAAATACTACAAGCTATTTTCCCACCATCAATTTGGAGCAGATCAGAGAGAGAATATATTTAGGCATCTTTCCTTTCTTCTTCATCGCCTCTCTACTATGCTTTACCATCCGTGCATATCCAGGGGTAATACAGGTACCTAAATACCTTTCTTCTCCAAACAAATCATAAAATGGTTAACTACGGATGTAGATCTTCCTTTAATTTCTTGATGCCCTTTTGTCTTAACGATAAAAGGCAATAGCTTATGTTGCACATGCGCATTTTACAAGCACATTCCGGGGTCGACCGTGACTTTATCTGGTTCTAAACCATGTCACGACCACCGATTTTTCACAACAAAAACTTTTGACTTTTTACAGGTACAGACAAAAATGATCCCACGGGAACATCCGGTTCCCCTCGGCCTGGTTACCTGGTTTCTGACTGGGACCAATATGTTATTGAGTCGGTATTTCCAAGACGATGAAGACGCCCGATTCTTCATTGGGGAGAAAAATGGTCACTGCGCGCTTGCCACGTGTTGGCCCAATGGCCTGTGCCAATGGCGACAAAAAAGCCACTACGCGACGTCTTGACTCAACCGAAGACGAAGCGGAAGTGGGATGAAGATCTGGTCATAATAATTATACATTAAGTGCAAACAAGACTGCCTCCCTAACCTCCCACCTTCCACAGAATACTCTAACACATGCTCCCTCCCACTAAGTGGGAAGCAAGTACTTTTCCTGCATTCTTTATTCCTCGAAATTTTCATGTCAATTTACCTCCTATCCATGCTATCTACTACTACACCGTCTAACTATTTTGTATTCGTAACTCCCCTTCGGGTTCCAAATGAATAGATTTACAAAAGTGTTTTCTCGAAAGTATGTACTTAGAAACAGCGGTTGCGGCTGTTTTCGTGATCTGGCTAAGACGTTCGAATGCGTCAATCACGTGTTATTGTTGATCAAAATGAACTGACTGCATTCCTCAAGGTCCCGTGCTAGTTTCGTTACTATTTATCTTGCAGGCAAATGGCATTACTCACTTGGACGTTTCGATGTTTGCAGATGACACGTCCTTGTGCTGAACGGTTACGGATTTGATGAAATTATAGAGACGAGTTTAAATGAGGATTTAGATATTATTGCAAAATTTTCCAATAACATTTTTAAGACTAAATGCATGATATTCTCAAATCATCATTGTACCATTAATCACAGTATCAATAAATGCAATATAAACTAGTTTTAAAACATTACACACCTAATACAGTGAATGCAAGACTATAAATTAAAATGACAACAATAATAAAATATATCACAAACAAGAGCAAGTAAAATAAATGAACACTCAAGATTTCCAAACAAGGGAGGTACATGTGATGACGGAAATGCAAGACACTATGGACTTAACAGACATTGAACAAGTGGTTATGTTACTAAGATAAGAAACGGTTTAGCTTAGTTTTAAACTTGTGTGTAGACCACCCCAGCTGAAATTCAGTAGGAACATACATATTAAAACACTCCATAATCCGGTTTGAGATACGTACTATTGTGCCCAACACCAATGCGATATGTGTGTACCGAAAATGAACCAAATAGACGAGTGTTCCGTGACGTGATGGCGTTCGAAACTTGACCAAAATGAATAGATCAGGGCAATCAATCTCATTTGTGATGATGTTATAACCAACCAGTATTGTTAAGAAAATTCGACGAGTCTCCATACTATCCAAGCCGAAAAGAGTCAGGCGTTGAGTACAGGAAAACTCACTTCTTTCGATGTGAAGTTTACTGAGTAGGAAACTGACAAACCTAGTCTGAACACGTTCAATACTAGAAGAATGGGCTTTATAGAAAGGGGACCAGAAAACACAACAGTATTCAAGGTGGCTCCGCACCAACGGGTAATAAATTATCCTCAAAACATCAATATTAGTGAAATCAAAGCAAGTTCTCATAATGAATCCAGCCATCCTGAATGGTTTGGAGATTGCACCATTTGTATGTTCATTGAACCTAAATTCAGTATCGAAGATGACTTCAAGATCATTGATTAAGCTCACTCTAGAAAAGCTTATATTGGAAAGAGAATAATCAAATAAAATTGTTTTTTTCTTGCGGGTAAATGTCATAACCTTACACTTTGATAAGTTCATCTTCATTCTATGAATGACACCATTCAGATATTTTACAAATTTCACGTTGCAACTGAAAACAATCGTCCTTTGTGTATATCCTTTTGTATACCTTTAAGTCGTCTGCATAGAACAAAAAGTGTGCATCGATAAGTTCATCTTCATTCTATTGACAGCACACCAGTCAGATATTTTACAAATTTCACGTTGCAACTGAAAACAATCGTCCTTGGTGTATATCCTTTTATATACCTTTAAGTCATCTGCATAAAATAGAAAGTGTGCATCGACAAGCAATATGGCAAGATCATTAATGAAGATTAAAAACAATATAGGTCCCAAATATGAGCCCTGAGGTACCCCCGATGTTACCGATATTTCGTCAGGCAGAACGTTGTTCACTTTTCCCATTTGAGTTCTACCATCAACAAAACTTACCAACCAAGAAAGGAGGGGGTCCAGAATACCGTATAATACGTCGATTGCTGTTGGCAGATCGTTAGAGTTCAAACAGAGGTTCGTTTGGCAGGAACGTCCAGCCATAAAACCATGCTGATGTTCAGATATAAGATTTTTTAAGTTAGGCTCAGTACGTCAATAACAATCTACTCAAGAACCTTGGCCATACACAATCAATACCAGATAGGGAACGGTAATTATCTATATCATCCCTGAGAACATTTCAAAGGCTATGAAATTTGCTCGTATTTCAAGAGAGTTGATAGATGTAACTAAGAGGAATAGCCAGTGTTGGGCTACAATTTTTGAGAAATAGGGGGGAAATTTTATCTGGCCCTGGTCCTTTCTTTTCGTCGAGATGGACCAACTTATCAAATACAATTGAACTGTTAATACTGACATTGGGCAGGTTCAAACTTGCAAAAGACCGGGAATATGGAGCAACATTAATGTAGTCAGAAGTGAAAAATTCTAGCAATTAAATCAGCCACTCCCTTAGGGGCACACATATATTTTAAGTATATGGGGGGCACAGGACTCATCACATTTAAGTTTAACGAAATGAAATGTCTGAATATAAATGTATGAGTGGCCAACAATTGAAGTGGTGAAAGTATGGGATCAAAAGTTTTTCCAAAAATCTTGCAGAATGTATTTCCGCATTAAAAACTCCATTGGGAACAGTTGAATAGTACTTCTATTACGGTGGAGGTATATTAGGTACGCTTTCCTATATAGGATTATATTCTGGGGATATTCTAGGGTCGAATGTGTCAAAAGAATATAGCAAGAATAATGTGCAACGTGAATGAAGATTGCCAACGTAAACCCTTTTTAAATCCTTTAATACCATTACCATATACGCCCCTCTTCTATATAAGAATATAATTCAGATTGAGGTTAAAAGTGTTTTTTCGAACGTATATACCCTGGAACAGCTGTGGCGGCCGTTTTTGTGACCTGTCTAAGGCGTTCGAGTGCGTCAGTCACGAGTTTTGTTAACCTAAAAGGACAATGTTTTTATAAAACGAAAAGCAGGTACTACGCCTATGTAATAACCGTAACAAGGTTATAAAATTTGATATTTTCCGGCTTCTCGTATGTTTTATTACTTTTTCTTAATTTGAAACCAACTTTAAATTTTGTTTTAAATGACCTGTTATTGTACAGCTTTTAGCTTCTGCAATAAGATAGTGATTGATTTATACCCCTTTCATTTACCCGATTCTGTTTTCATATGTTAATAATTTAATTAATTTCTATTTATCCTAAATATGCATTTGTTTCTTCCTGCAGATGCCTAGCTATTCATTATAAATTTCAATGGACACTATTTACTTCTGCCATCGCTATAAAGATGTTTTGTATGAAAATATATTTTTGCCACTTCTCAATTTAGGAAAATTATTTTTAACGTAAAATTTAATTTCTGATATGATTCATTACATAGGACATATAATATTACGAATAATACGCCTTAAATAATATATCTGCAAAAGGGGCAGATATTTCGAAAAAGGCGACAAATCACATCACAGAAAGAGGTTGAGGATCCTCCGGAGGATGGTGCTTGGGCGACGCATGCGACGTCGCCCGACGTCGAACGCGTCTTCTTCGGCCTGTCTTTTACCACCGTCAGTTTCAGAAGTCGCCTCAGCATCAACATTCCGCATGGGCCAGGCAGACTCCAGTTTCCATCTGATATATACTCTGTGGCGTTAGCCAGAAATGCCAAGAACACTTCGCTGGTAAGTGGTTAGTTTTTTATTGCTAATAAATTATTTCGACTTTGTCTCTTTTCTAGATGAACATTTTTAATAATAATTTTCAAAAAAGAATTTAGCATATTTTTTTCAAATGTGCTTCTGATTTCATACATAAATTACTACCTTCTCAGACTTGCTCTGAAAACTTTATTGAAAACTATGCTGCTCAACTGAATTTGCCTAATCAGGGTTTTGTGTTCTCAGCAGTTACAATAATTGAGGTGCGTGATATTATTAAATCTTTAAAAAATAAAAAGTATCGCTATTTCTATGGTCTTAATATGCAAATAATTAAATCCATTACCAGCATCATAAATTGCCCATTGGTAAAACTGTTAAATTTATGTATAAAAAAATTTGTTTTTCTTTCAATTTTGGTAATATCTAAAGTTATACCTATTTTTAAAAATCCTATCAAGTTCTTAAGAGTCGAATCACATTATTTTTTGAGAGAGACGGTTTGGTTTTAGAAGAGCAAAATCCACTACCAAAGCCGTTAATGAGTTTATTGATTTCGTAAATGATGGCTTAAAAGATAGTTGTATAACTGGAGCCGCTTTTTTCGACCTAAGCAAGGCTTTTGACTGTGTCTCGTTTGATCTTCTTGCAATGAAACTGAAATATTCCAACTTCTCTCCTTCTAGCATTAAATTCTTAAATTTTTATCTTACTGAAAAGTCACAAATAGTTGAAAGTAATGATGTAAGTTCTGAGTTTTCTAGAGTCGAATATGGGGTTCGCAGGGATCAGTCCTGGGACCGTTGCTATTTTTGGTATATATTCATCACCTGGTGGATGTAGTGATCCCAGTGCTGATTTAATTTTTTTGCGGATGACACGACCATTATTAAAATAGCAAAGGAAATTGATATATTGCAGGAGTATCTTGGTACGACGCGGTCATAGGTTGCAGACTGGTTTACTGCTAAGCAACTTTATTTGAATGAATCTAAGAATCAATAATTATTTATTTTAACTGGCACAATTAGCGTTAACATCTCCATTGATCCAGCTGGTTTTTTGGGAATATATTGAGCTCGATTAAACTTGAATTAAAATCTACTAAACTTGATTTTCTGACACCAGCCGAACAATTTTTCGAACTGATCGCGGTGACTGCCCAATTATTGAATCCACAGCTTGAACTTGCAGTTCGGCATGCACTAAATATTTGCTTTTAATAAATATTAATTAAAAATTCATGGTTTAGATATCCATTGTCTTAAATGGCTTCTAAATTTCAATACATGGCTCATGGTTTCTTTAATTAATATATTAATCATGTCTCAGATAAATGCTCTCGTAATTTTATATTTATTCAGAAATTTCTGATGATCATATAAAACAACAAAAATTGAAGTAATAGCCCAAAAAGCAGTGAATCTATTGGTACTAATTTTCCCAATCAACAAACACCGACAGAATTGGTCAGTTAATAATAATAAGCAATGTTTTCTATATTCAATGGGGAGCTGGGGGGGTTCCGATGGGTTGAGGCGAAAAAAGCCTCATAAGATATAAATGCGCTCCACTTCCTTTTTCCACCGATGAAAATGATTTTAGTAGCAAGGGGTATACTAAAGTTAAGTAAAAAAAAA